>JANHGN010020507.1:0-15177 GCA_024605025.1 Megaceryle maxima | reverse complement strand
TTTAATATATCATCTGGAGATATCTGCTTTTAGATTGCTTTGAAACTTACACAGGATTTTTATGAATTTTACTTAGTACTTGTAAAAACATTACCTCCAAATTCACAGCACAATGCTACAGAAGTTTACGGTTTTTATTGACTAAACAATGGTTCTGGACTTTGGTCTCAAGTTAGGTTTGAAGATTCTTTAAAATGTGGGATTACTTTTTCATGTTCATAACAATCCCTCCTATTTCTTGCATAAAGCATGGGTGCTAAGAATTGCTAAAATAGTAAATAAGCCAATTAATTAATGGATATGTGCATTCTAAATCCAAGAATTTGAACTACAAAGGCATAATTGAAGAAAACAAAGTCCTCTCTGCAGCAGTTAAGAGCACATAGCTGAAGTTGTATTTCATAATATTTCACTACAATGTTAGAATTCTGCAACCATTACATTACTTATTTGAACACATTTTACAGCTTGGGATTTTATTTAGAAGATTAAAAGTTTTAACATTGCAAGATGCATTTTATTCACTCCAGGCATTAGAGTCCCATCTGCTGCTTGCACCTTATCACATCCGAATGCTTCTTCTACCAGTCTCTTGTTCCCTTCTTTTTCTGTCAGAAGATCTAAGAGTTTGATTTTCTGTTTTTTCTTAATACAAAAGAAGAAACACACATACTTTGTTATTGCTATATTATTATATAAAATAACATAATAAATTGCTATTGCTGCAACATTTTGATAAAACTCTTAGCTGCTGTACTTTAAAACTTACTAGCTGCTCTACTGTATCCACTGAAAAAGAGAAATGGACACAATCTGAGGGCATTCTTCACAAGAAGGGTGCATTTCTCCATTACATTTTCTACAGAAGTTCATGTAAAGATCCCTCTAAATGAGATGGTTAAGGTAGTACCAGCAGTCTACTCATGGCTGCAAATAACGCCAGGGTTTTCGAGCTTAACCCATGATAAATTTGGGCAAAGTGGAGACAAGGAAGGGGAGAAGCTTGGAACTATTTATTTTGTAGCATAAGACAAGATTGGACTGCTTGATGGAATACAGTGTTTATGAATCATGTCAATTTCTGCACTGGGATGATTCATGATCTAACTGTTAACTCTTCAGCAGAAAGTCAGAAGAGCACATCTGCTCTGCAAATTAACTTAAGCAAGCTCTCTTATGATTCCTATTCTAAAATGTGCTTAAAGCAGGTATTCAACTCCTCTGTGATTCCACCATTAAGCTATACAGGTGGATCTTTAGAGTAACTTTTGTATTTTCTATTGCCAGATTATTACCTAATGTCTAGCAAATGATACTACTGATGCTAATGGTCATCTGGCTTGTTACCTGTTTGTGAGCACTGGATCAGGATTTACTGAGATTTCTTTTTATTGCCTTTTTTTTTTTTTTTTTTTTTTTAAGAGAATACTTTTAATTGGCACACATCTCTGAAATGAGACAAACAAAATGTTTGAACTCATTAGTATGTTAAGTAAAGACCTCAGATCTGCATGAAAGTAACTTTGGGATCTGAAAAAATTCTGGAACTATATGAATATAAAAAATCAGAAATTCTTCATTCCTGCAAACTACACTATATTGTCAAAAGCAAAGACTTGCCAGTATTTAGTAGAGCAGTTTTATGGAAAATATTACACTTAAGTAATTAAAAAATATTTTATCCAAACTTGCATCACTTTGACCTGCCCAATCTTCCATTCTTCACAAACACACATAATTACTTACAAAAATGAACATTAAAAGTTGCCTTACTCGTTTTGCAGAGCAAATATACTAAAAGCTATAAATTGCCTGAATTAAGATGGTCAGTGCAACATTTAACTATCAAATATGTAAATTTACATGATGATATGGTCTAAATATATGTCAATTATTATTTTCTCACAAGTTTTTCTGCCATAAGGAGTCCATGAATGGTGACACTCATTCATGAGCACCTCTTCAATTGCACCTCTCATTGTACAATTTTCAAACTCTTCTCTCATTCAGAGTCATTTCTGCGAACTGCTTATATATTTGGATATAATTTTTTTCCATTATTCATCTTAGAAAAGAATGTTTCCTTGACACTTTTTTTTTTTTTTTTTGTATGTGTATATTTAGCACCAGGACTGATTTTCTGAACAAAAGGAAGATAAAAGAGGGACACCTGACATATCTGTGGTCAACAAGGTTATGCAGATGAATGTATTTACCACCAACCATTCCTGTACTTGTATCTTTTAATACCTCCTGTAGAGCTTCTTCATTTTCTTATGAAAACAATTATGTTTTGGGACAGATTACAAAAGGGGAAATTGAATCTACAGTACAGAAGACATGCCAACTTGAGAGATAAGTCTTCCCATAAGAACACAGAACATAAAAACTCATATTCAGAACTAAATGTAAGTCATCCAAAGCCTGCTCTTCTTTCTCCAAAAATGTTTTTCTTCCCCCAGTATACCCTCTTGGCTTCTAACACTATGCAGTTTTAGGAATTTCTGAACCAGAAAGAGCATCCAGATTGTTCTGTTTGATCAGATACCTATTTTCAAAAAGCCTACTCTTAAGGTATCCAATGGGAACTGGTACATTGAGACTTGAAGCCGAGTGTCTTACATTTCACATTCCTGCCTGAAGGCAAGGGTACAAACTGCTCTCTGTGTGTCTTTTTGTGTCTCTTTGTACTCAAACAAAAGATAGCAGTTTTATTTTAAGTGACAGATAGAAAACCCTTTGAAATCTGGAAAGGTTTTCTGTGTTGTTAAAAAGAAAAAAGTCTAAATAATCTTTTCATCTAATTGTTTTGTGAATATTAATCCATTTATTTTCCCCAAATCCTTGTGAGACAGATGAGTAGTTGGAATTTCTGTAATGGCTGCTAAAAGTTTACAACATTTGAACTAACTCGCTGTAATTTGAACTAATATACAGTGATTAGAGGGAAAGCACATGGGTTTTTGAGCACATCTAATTTTTCTAAACATGTAGCACTGCAGGTCATTTTACATACTCAAGATACATATTCCATTTGCTTTATAGATAGCTGAAAATGTCAGCATATCTACTAATATAACTATTGAGTCTGAAATAATGCATTTTGAAATCATGACTACCTAATAATCACCTATAAATTATAAAGTCTGAAGTACTGTGAGTAGTATTTAAGAGAAGGCATTAGACTCTGCCAGACAGGAACAGAGGGCAATTTGACTTGGCACCTTAAGGTACTTTTGTTGTGAAATCACTGACTCAGCATGAACAGTCCACCTTCATTTGCTACTTATCTTCCAACATTTTTTACCAAAAACAATGCAGTTTTAAAAAAAATAGGTCACTATGCAAGCCTGATTTCATTCCATAACAAATATATCTTACATAGTAAAGGTAAAATTACAGTAGAAAAAAATCATATGTGATCACAGAGCAAGAGACTGTAACATAATATAATGTATACAAGTAGCTGAATGCAAGCTGTTCAGAGCACTTTTACATTTGTTACACTTCTGGGTGTTTTATTTTACATTGTAGGAATTTTATTAACTTATTTCTGTGAGTAAAGTTGAAGAAGGCTGTTTTGGTTTGTTTTTTAAAAGGAACTTGAAAATACTGAAGTGGTAAAACTGAGTCATACAGATATTTAATTCACCAGAAGGGATGACTCAAGATATCACTACTGTTTCCTCCTTATACCTGGCAAACCAGTGTAAGGTGTTTCCTCTTTCCTATTTGGTGCAGGCTCCATTATCTTAGACCCATAATTCATAGCCTCACATTCTGGACTCTCCTTTCATTCTCCGTCTCTTCATACCTATTTATTTCCTCATACTTTTCAGCTTCTAGTTCCTACTACACTTAAGTGTACCATCCCAAACAACCTCCCTTTCTTGCTACAGATGACTTCTTTCCTTTATCCATTCTGCCTTGGCTACAAAGGAAATCTCTGATAGCAAAGAAAAGTCTCAGTCTGAGCACCTAAAATTACAGCTAGTCCAATGATAGTAATTTAGAACAAGATTTTATAGTGCGAAAGGAATCTGCAGGGAGTAAGCTGCTGGAGTCTAAGGAGATTTGACTAAGTATACATCACAGCAAACTTGAAGACTGTTACGCTTTTATCCCAGGAGCAAACAAATTAATCTTTTATTTTGTTCTTGAAAAGAAGTTGAACGGTTTAGGCTGTTGTTTAAAGAAAACTAGCCAGAGGGAGATTCCTACCCTTGAATTCCTACCATTGAATGAAGGCAAAGAAGGCAGCCTTAATAAAAAGCAGAAGTACCAGTTCATCACCACTCTCAAAATTCATCATAAAATTGTTATGTAATAATGCATAAACATATATAAGTACATAAAACAAAGGAAAAGGAAAAAATAAATCACCTACCAATATCTACATTTTATTTCTCCAACTACAGGAACTAAAACACTGTGACTGTATTTAGTATATATCAAATGTGCTGATCTTCATTTTGTCCCATTCCACCCTCCCCATAATGTACCAGCTGAATGCAAATGTGCAGAAGAAACAATGTGAAAGACTAATTAAAAAGGAATGCAATCTTAAAAACGTTTATAATTGCACACATCACATTTCTACCCTGGTATTTCAGTATTTCAAAATCTGGGTGCAGAAGTATCACAAATATAGGCTTAATTTTACACTGCTTTTTGAGTGCTCTTTGAAAATGTTACTCATAAGCTTGATTTAACCTCTTACAACCACTTACATGCTTGTCTTTCGGGACTGACCCTCTTTATTTCCATTGTTCTTCTGGTCAGCTGAGTTAAATAAGCTGCGAGAACTGGAAGGGAAGGCAGCATTCCCACTGTTACCAGTGGAATGACTTCGGAATGAATCATCTGAAATAAAGAGGTGCAGCTTAGACAAAGAATTTTGACTGAAAAAAACCCACTGAGTAAACAGAATGATCTATATTTTATGTGGCAATGGTGGCATACTTCCTTTGGCAATTATCCAAAAGTTTAACATTCTGTAAGGAAATGGTTTAAATTTAACATTTCTTCAAGTATTTTTATGAAAACTCTAAATAAAGGTAATTAGAAGACACATTTTGGAAGAGAAGATTAATACATTTAATATATGAAAATAGCGGGATTTAACTGGCAAATCTTTAGCTGCTTAAAATGTAGCTATTTCATCTGAGATAATTGTCTAGTCTCTATTGGTATTGAATGGAAAAAGACAGGTTTCTCTAGAGAGAAATTAATCTCATTCTAACCTTTATCTAACCTAATCATCCAGACTCTTCAACGGCAAATGGAGAGAGGGGGATTTCCAGACAGCCATTTCTCTCTCCTAATTTACTAGAAGTTATCTATAATATCCCCTTCTTCTCATAAAATGGGTGGAGGCAAACTGCAAATGCAACTTTTATGACAACCAAAATGCCAATCAAGAAATGTTAAACTCATTTTATTTTCACTACTTCAAATGTAACTTTAAACAAACATGTCACAAAAAGAAAAAGGAAAAAAAAAAGAAATCTGAAAAAATGGACTGACGAGTGCTGAAATGTATTGGATATCTACTATTCTATGTCCTCTAGGAGAATGACATCTTGCAGTATGCCTGTTTAATGAGACATGTCTTCAGCACCCTCACAAAAAAGTAATGTAAAATATAATATTATATAATAATCTACTTACCACTAAAGGATAACATACAACTCTTTCCCATTCCTGATACTGAAGATGTGTATCCTGGAGCAGAGCTTTTACTTCAAACCAAACAAAACACATAGATTATTTCAGAAAAGTGTTTCCATTTGTATCATTCTGCTGTTTAATAATATTGGAGATTATTTCCGAGTTTATATGAAAAAAAAAAATGAGAAAGTTATGCTGAATCTTCTTTAACACACATAAGAATTTAAATTTAGCAATTCATATTGAACAACACTTTTAATATATGATAAAAGTTGATGTATGTTGACTTGAATTCATAACAATTTGTAGGCCTCAGCATGGCTTAAAATGGTATGTCTTCCTCAGTTAAAAACTGCAAACCTTAATCAATTAAACAAAAGCTGAAACTTGACATGAGCACATCACTACTTTTATAGATCCATGTGCACATAATTTCTTAACAGTTGTCTATTAGGTAAACAGTTGTCTATGAGATAAGCAATGAAGATAATAAAAATACTTAGGACACTTGTCTATGCTGCTGTATTTGGGATGTAGTGCTTGAGTATTGAAAGACTGGCTTCGAACCAACTTGGATTTTTTGTCTTCTTTGCCTAAAAGTATAAGTAGCAGAAATTTTAAACATGGTTATCATTGCATTTCCTCAGTAATTAAGAATATATTTCAATATAATTTCCTGTCAACCTGATATTTCAATAAATATTTCAATAACTATACCTAAACATATGTACATAACATACATAAACATATGTACATAAACTTTATGTCACCTATTTATATACTACAATATAAAAGAAAAGTAAAAGCCACAGAAAACACATTCAGTTTTTGGAGTGGAATCTTTTCCTATGTGCAGTAGGAAAAACTTTGGCCCACAAATGCCAACACCAGCTTTTCTGGGTTTTAACCTGCCTTTAAGAGATCAAAGCATTTTGGAAGAGTTTTCAAAGAGTTCTTACCCACTGATGTACCAGAAGAGCTTCCAGGAACAGAGAGAGTGATACTTTTTGCCAACAGTGATGTTTTACTGTCTCTACCTATAAAAAAGACCAGTATAAATACTTCTCTCAAAGCTTAAATTTAGATATGGAAAGAGGATGTAACATATCACAGTCCCGGGGTAAACAGTAATAATAACTAATCCAGTGCTACTAATACCTCAGGAATGTCACAGACATTACATTACTTGTCAAAATCAAAAATACCAGAGAACTGAAATTGCCATGTTTTTTATTAATAAAGCCAAAAGTTTTCTAATATAATGAGTCCAGTTTTCATAAATATCTTTAGAAATGTAAGTTTTATTGCCACTTTCTAAAACTCTTCTGTTTGTTGTGTAAAGTGGGGTTTTTTTCTGCTCCCTTCTACCTTTGTTGAAGAGTAATGCATGCACAAATAATACACACAAAAATAAAAAAACTTACGCTTCTTTTCAAACATTTTATCATTAATATTTGTAGATCTTCCTTCATTTTGCTGCTTCTCTTTTTCCAGTTGTTCCTAAAAATGAATAATTTTCTTACTTATTACTCAGGAAAAACTAAATAGTGTTTCAACTAGGGATTGCCTCTAAATCACCAAAATAACAGTTAATGTCTACTCTCTCATACTATTAGTACAACCCTTAATGAACATCCAGAGAATCAATTAAACAGTACAGAATGAAATCTGTATATCCTATATTTTTTTTTTTAATTTGTATATCCTATACAAAAATCACCAAAAAAAGTAATTAATTATGAAGGAACTTCAGGTTTTAATTTTTCATTTATAGCTTATTATTATAATTATGCCTGGCTTTTTTTTTTTTAAGAAAATATAATTTGACATCTGACAATGTAGAGCTTTTACGCCACACAGATATTCTGGTAATAGAGCTGTCAATATTTGTAATTCAAACATACAAATCAATGAATGTGTTTTTCTGAAGTGGTAAGGTCTGTCATGCTCAAAGTTTTTAAAGGTCTAAAATTAATATCTACAGTTGAGAGGACTTTATGTAAACCAAAAAAAAATGTATTACAATTCTTCAAGTTTAAGGAATTTATTTGCATTTCTGTAAAATTAGCTAGCCTTCTCATGGAATTGAGAAAATCAGCTGCCCAAGAGAAGGTCTGCCTATCTATTGACCTCTTTTAAGAGCACATCTAGGGAGAGAAGACAGCATGACCATAGCTACATAAATAATTTCAGAAGCAACAACTTGCTTCAGGATTCTTGATGAATAGCTATCACTCTAGCTTCAAAAAGCAATATAATAATAGCTTATTTTCTGTACTATGCTCATAATAAAAAGTGCCAAGTGAACTGTTTCATTTCACTCTAATTACTACCCAAGTTTAAAAAAAAAAAAAAAAAAAAAGGCAATGAATTCAGGTCAAGGTTGCTGGAATACAGTTTCAACTAAGTCAGTTACTAAAATTAAGGAAACATTAACATATTCAGTATTAAAATCTGTAGCAGTCAGATACATTTAACTGGGTTCAATGTCTCCTCATGTATTTGGGACTGCAACATGCCACCATTATTACTGTGTACATCTCCAGTTCCCCAGAAGCATGCCCCTCAGACAATGCTTAACAAGACCTTTGTGATACGGATCGTATATCCACATCAGCGTGATATATCACAAAAATGTAGGTGCTCTTCTAAAGTCTAGCTGTATAAACGGGGTAAAAATTGACATTTTCATACAATACACAATAGCACAGATGGAAGGTGTTTTATCACAGCCCCAAATGCTTTCACTATGAAACATGAATAGTATCTACCTAAAAACTGCCAAAGCTAAGTTCAAGTCTTTGAATATGTGTATGCATGTCCTGAGAACAAAGCCTGAACCTTTGTCTCAAGCTAACAGGAGGTGGTAGGAAGTACATGAGACTGGGACAGGTATCATGGAATTGAGAAAAACAGCTGCCCAAGAGAAGGCCACAAATTGACATCAAAGTGGGCCACAAATGTAGGCTCTGTAGCAATGCCTCAGAGCTCTGAGCAACCTGCTCTAGTTGAGAATATCCCTGCTCTCAGCAGGGGGGTTGGACTAGATGACCTCCAGAGGTCCCTTCCAACCCAGACGTTTCTATGTTTCTGTGTTCTATGTTTCTATGCCAAAGAGGAAAAAGTGAAGTTTTTTGGACAGTGTTGAATCTGTTCTGGTTTACTACAGAGGAGCTCAATTCCTGTATGTCAGAGGAACCATGCTAATGTAATCTGGCCACTTCTAAATCCTATCAGCTTCTCAGACCTCAGGCTGGAGAGGAAGCGGCAGAACAGAGGACTGCAGTAATCTAATTCTAGGCTTTGTGAAGATGTAGTAGGCTATGTGGTGAAGTGCAGGCTGCAGCTTTTGCTTACAGCCATGACTGAAGATAAACAGCTGTGTAAGTTGGAAAAGCATTCTACAGACTTCTTGTCCAAATCCTAAATAACCTGTAGCTCCTATTGCTCTATATAATCTCCACTAAGGCTCCCTTCTGCCAGGCTGAAGATATCAATGGTCTGTCTTTCCTTTTTTTTTTTTTTTCCTGGCTAACAGGAAATCTTGTAACACACAGTCTCCTTCAGCTTCCTTGGCACAAATGAAGTTACAACATTAATTTATTTGCCTATGGAAGCTGTATGTGAATTCTGAGGTGTTTCATTATTCAATTTATTGTGTTGTACACACCTGACAAATGCTAAGCTCCCTCAAGAAGATTTCATAAAGACATGTTGAAAGATTTGGATTTTAGAACTACAGAGGCATCAAGCATGAGTATTTTTCAAGAAATTCCTGTTTGCCTTTCCAATTGATACAGCAAAATTTAGGTAGTAAAGAAAATAAAGTTGTATGTTACTTTGAAGCATTTAACCCTATTGTTAAATGTAAAATAAAACCACACACAGATATGAACCTACCAGGTCTCTCTATAATATGCACTTCCATTACCTTAAAATTATTGCCTCATTAATATTTAGCTAAAAGCTATTAAAAAAAAGGACAGATTGTATTGATAAAATATGCCATTTCCAAAAGGAGATGCTCATCTCTCTTTTTCTTGATCCAATATATCATTTTTATAAAATCTTTTCTGAAACTTCAAAATAAAATCAATAAAAATTTAAAAATCACTACATTAAAATGGGAATTAAAAGGACTTGGTAAGTATTAAAGTTAGTAAGTACTTACAGCATCCACAGAGATCTCCATCCTGTCCAATTCTAAAACTGTCTATAAAGAAAGTAAAAATATTATTGTTATTCAACAGCATGCCACACTTTTAACTAAAAATATGTCCAGTCAAGAAGTTTATAATAGCCACATGCAAAATTAAAGGTGCTCTTTCTTCCTAAACATATGAAGCCTATCCTTGTATTTTTGTGCTATGGATGCAGTTAAAAACTGTCAAGAGTATTCTCAGACCCCTGCTGAGACTCACAACAAAGGACTCACAGACTATCTATGTGGAACTCAAAATATACTCAAGGAAGTACAGAAGCATGAATGGCTGGAGCATGGACCTAGGAACCAAGACTGAAAAAACAACTTGGGAATCTGTGAATAAGCCAGGATGGTCCACACAGGTGTTCACCCAATTTCACCTGCAGACTGCACCTGTAAAGAAGGCTTTAGATACTTCACTTCATGGCTTCTTTAAGACTAAGCACAGGTATTCCTTAAAGATGGTTTGGGGATTTTTTTCTGTGAATATTCACATTACAAAGACATTTTGTAATTCTAACATTTCAAAATCCTGCAAATCCTTATTAACAAGACAGCTCTATCTCGAAGACTTGATAATTTTTATTTTTATTAGGGTCAACTTTTAAGCCTATCTTTAGTCATCTGTTATTTTTTCCCAAATGGCCATTGATCCAAAATCCTGAATTCTAGTCACTAGAAAATAACTGTAATATAAGTAATCAAGAAACATTAAGTCTCTTAAATTTGAGATAATGCACTACACTAAATCGTCTCTTAATTGTTCAAAATTACAAATAGATAATAGAATTATTTAGTCTCCTATACTTAAAAGAATCAACCACAAGAATAACTTTTATCCTCTTAACTTTTAATGATAACCCCAAGACAAAATGCTTACTCTTTTTACAATAGTCAGGACATCTTTGTCTTTCTCTTGACACAAAAGTTTCCTTATACATAATTCCAACTGTTGAAGTAAGTGTTTATCAGTGGGAATCTTTAGAGTAGATTTAACTTTTGGCAACAAATAGCATAGCTTCATTCTGGGAAAAAAAAAAAAAAAGGTAAATATACATCTTTTGATGCAGATGTTTAATAAAAATTTTTAATTACATTTTCAAAAACTTCTCCACAGATTAAGACTACAGTCCTGTATCTGAAAGTCCATAAATATTTCTTTAGTTTTGAGTGGTGTTTTTTTTTAACCTAGATTTTCAAAATCATCTAACACACCTAACTCTACCATCTACCTAAATACCCTGGAAATCTGTTTCATCAGCACAAAGGAGCCTAAGTCTCACCAAAAATTATGTGACTGCAAGGATGAAGGTAGTCTAAAAGGATTTAACTATTTACTGACTCCTAAAAGGAGAAAGTCCTTCTCCCTACCTGCTTCTACTTCCTTCCTGCTTCTGTCTGGATGCTCCCCCTACTTGAGCTGTCTCTACTACTGGCTGGACCTTTGACTAGCTCAATCAAATCTACACTCAACTGATTAACATAACAGAAAACCAACTTACTTGAGAGGGGGAGAGTAGAAAAATGTGGACAGTTTTCTGATGGCTTAGTAAATTTAATCCTCAAGGCAACAGAAGGGATGGGCAGTGTGGTGAGTAAACAGGGTGAAAGAAAAGTAGTATCAGGATATGATGCTTTCAGAAGCTGTAAGCTTCTCTACTGACTAAGGATGCAATTTTAAATGCAGTGAATTCAGGAAGAAAAATTATTCATATAAAATTACCAGGAACAGAAACTTCAAATTTAATACCTTTCTGCTCAGACACTGTGTGGACACACTTTTATTTTCTACTAGAGTGCCCCTGTGAAGCTTAACTTTGCCTGATTTCAAACTGAACAGTATAAAGTACTTAGGTGAACTTAACCATATCATTTCTGTACTAAGGACTGCAATTGTTCTTGGGATACCCAGCTCACTGAGCTAGAAGGCAGAGACAAGGAGCAGAATGAAGCCCTCATAATCCAAGAGGAAATGGTTAATGACCCAATACACAATTAGAGACACACAACTCTCTGAGGCCAGATGGGATCCACCCAAGGGTACCAAGGGAGATGGAGAAAGTGCCCACCAAGCCACTTTCCTTCCTGGCTAACCGGGGAGGTTACAGTTGACTGGAGGTTATAAAATGTGATGCTCATCTACAAGATGGACTGGAAGGAGAGTCTGGAGAACTGCAGACCTGTCAGTCTGACGTCAGTGCTGAGGAAGGTTATGGAGCAGATCATCTTGCATGCCATTATGAGGCATACATACAGCACAACAAAGCGATCAGGCCCAGTCGGCATGGGTTTATGAAATGCAGGTGCTCAACTAACCTCATCTTCTAGGACAAGGTGACCCACTTAGTGGAGGAGGGAAAGGCTGTAGGCGTTGTCTACCTAGACTTTAGTAAATGCCTTGACATCATTTCCCACAGCATTCTCCTGGAGAAAGTGACTGCTGAGGGCTTGGATGGGCATATACTTTGCTGTGTAAAAAGTTAGCCAAACGTCTGCGCCCAAAGAGTGATGGTGAATGGAGTTAAATACAGTTGGCAGCTGGTCACAAGTGGTGTTCCCAGGGCTCAGTATTGGGACCAGTTCAGTTTACTAACTACCAGTGATCTGGATGAGGGTCTCAAGCAAAGAGAAAGTCTGCAGCCAGTACCAAGTTAGGCAGGAGTGTTGATCTGCTTTAAGGTAGCAAGGCTCTACAGAAGGATCTAGACAGACTGAATTGATGGGTTGAGGCCAATGGTATGAGGCTCAACAAGACCAAGTGCTGGGTCCTGCACTTAGGTCACAACAATCCCATACTTGGGGAAGCATGGCTGGAAAGATGTCTGGTGGAAAGGGACCTGGGTGGGTTCCAATTTAAAGCTGACTGAAATGTAAGCCATCAGTGTGCTGAGGTGGCCAAGAAGGCCAACAGCATCCTGGCTTGTATCAGAAATAGTATGTCCAACAAGACTAGGGAAGTGATCATGCCCCTGTACTCGGCACTGGTGAGGCCACGTATTGAATACAGTATTCAGTTTTGGGCCCTTCACTACAAGAAGGACATCAAGGTGCTGTAGCATGTCCAAAGAGTGTGTCACTGGTGAAGGGTCTAGAGCACAAGTCTTACAAGAAGCAGCTGAGGGAACTGGGGTTGTTTATCTTGAAGAAAAGGACACTCAGGGGAGACCTTATCACTCATCTACATCTGGTCCCTATCTGTTTAGTGAAGAAAAAAATTAACTACAAAAATAACAGAAAAAACACTTTATAAAAATGAATAACATACCAAATTACTTTATACTTTTCTATTCTTTTTCTACTTACTTTAACAACAAAGTAGAAAACTTCTGCATAAGGTAAAACCTATGCTAACTTATTAAGCTCAGACCAGTGAACGAATTGCATGTGTTTTGCTTTACATGTAGTGACACTGAAATGGATGGAAATTAATGGAGACTGTGAAGTTAACATTTCTCTATACACCCATGAAACAGTGCATTACTTAGTCTCTCCTCATCTTTTGCTGGGTCCTCTGCCCCAGCGTTCCTTTTACTCCTAAAACCTGACACTTTTGATCAGTTCCCCAAATACTGAGATTGAGTTGTTTCTGTGGATTTCAAGTATCATTCTAATAGTCCCCTACACCTTTAATACAAATCACTCTTGAGGGTCTGTAACTTTTTACTCAAGTCCCATTATTTAAACAAGACATAAAACTTGTAACAATATTTCTTAATATATTATGTAAAGCTTTTGTTCTGTACACTGCTTAATACTCTTCATACAGTACCTCACATTTGCCACTGGATCATGTGTAAGTTCAAGCACAGGTAGAAAGAAGTATTTACAGAAGAATGATTTTGAAAACAGCTCCATAATGAATTCACAAGTATCTAAAAAACGAAGTCTGTTCCAGTAACTTTTTCCTTGGCCCAATTCTGAAAGATAACAATCCCCAGATATTATCTATTAAGTCAGATAGAAAACCTTTCAAAGTTTCACCTTTGACTCAGTGATGATAATCACACTCATCACAAGGCATACCTTTTCGGCTTATCTCAATTTTTTCTTTCATTGAAAACCTAACCTTCTGAATTCAATGACCATTTCTGTCAGTGCGCACTTTTTTTCAGAAATACAACCTGTCCCTTTAACCATTCTGAAAAGCAAAAATAGCAAGTGAACTAGCTAATGTGTTGAATAAAGCCCTGCATGCCTTTCAAACCATGTTTCAAGCCTATCAAAATAACTGTATAAACATCAAGTATTGCTAATGGGAACTATTCAAACTTCTATCTTTAAAACACACAGCATAGACCAGAAAGTCCACTTAGGCAACTAACTCATTCATCAATCAATTTCTGATATTTATTCAGCACGTCTTATGCTGAAGCCTCTAGAGAATTTTATGTCTACAGAGGAATTCACTTTGTACATTGCAGCATATACAGCTAAACAATTCTGGATTCAAGAAGTAGGGCTGGAAGGGTCTTGGCATATTATCAGTTTCCCATATTGCCTCCTTGCCAATTCCTTTGCATAAGCTTCAGATATGCTCATTGTGTATGCACAATATGGTTTGCCTGGTGATAATGTGAGCAACTGAATGTCTTTTAAGTATAATCCCTCCAATGATGGCAGGAAGTTACACTGAATAAATATAAATATAAATAGATATTCAGTCAAAACTAACTTCCATCTCTAAGTATCAAGGAAAAATTATCTTACGTTCAATCAGCTTTTGAATAATCTCATGCCTCTGTTCTTGCTTGCGATTATAACGCAAATAAACGCAGAGAGTTCGAGCAGCTGCTTTTTGGACTGGCAGGACATTCTTGAAAGAAATAAAGGGAACACAATTAAACATACAGAATCACAGAATTATTGAGGCTGGAAAAGACCTCTGAGATCATCGAGTCCAGCCTATGCCCTAACACCATGACATCAGCTAAATCATGCCACTAAGTGCACCATCCAATCTTTTTCTAAATACCTTCAGTGATGGTGACTCTACCACCTCCCTGGGCATATACCTGAAGGAATATGACTAAAAACATACAAAAATTCTAGAAGTAGACAAAATAGTTAAAAATCAGAAAATTCAGAAAGTGTGGGAGGGAAAACATGACAATCTTTCAATCCAAATTTTGCTCCTCAAAGGGGGGGGTGGGCAGGGCAAATTGTCAGAGTAATTTCTCAGTCTCCTATAAAAAAACCCCAACACTGCTATATATAGCATATGCAATGAAAAACTACACTTTAAGATTAATAAAATATATAAAGAACTACACATAGCAAGTATCTGGTGGTCATTATTCCAAATC
>JANHGN010020506.1:0-18185 GCA_024605025.1 Megaceryle maxima | reverse complement strand
TTTCATTAAAGCTGTTCTAGTTTCCTTTTCTAATCGCTCAGTCTCTCTCCCTTATTCCCTTTCTCTTCCCCTTTGGGAAGGAGAGTGCCCGTTATAGGTCTGAGGTGCTGCCCTGACCATAAACCATGACATATGTCAAGCATAAAGTAAAAGCAAAGACTGGTGATGTAGCACATTGAGCACTGCAAGCTAGGTGCAATCGGAGGCAATAATGCATCATGGTATGAACCGTATGTGCAGACCTTAGTGAGATTTGGATTATTGTGTTCTGTCAGAAATCCATGGGCACTGTTGTGTACCTATGCAGGCTATTCTCTGGTAGTGGTCATTTCTGAAATAATGTTTGCCTGCAGAAGGCAAGGTCATTGTGAATGCTATAGCCTGGTATAAAAAGAAAGATGGGCTTTGTAGAGAGGAACAATTATTTTCTCTAACCAGAGCAGGAGCTTCTCTGAATCCACCAGCCAGCTGTCTACTTGTTTTTCCAATGTAAATAGCTGAGGCAAGGTGCCAAACAGACTCATGAGAAGATGTGTCTGGCAGGCATAATTAAATACCCCAGAAAGCATCATGGAGAAGGCAGAAACACTAATGGGGAGATGGAGATTTGGCCCTGGTCAGAGCTACTGCAGTAGCACATGGACCAAGAAGTTTGAGTGCTTTTTATAACAGCACAGGCTTGTATAGTTAGATATCTTCTGCCATATTTGTACTACTTTATGTCACAGAAGTGTTTAATAATAAGAATGCCACTGTACTTTCATATTCCTTCTTGGAATTTACTATGAATGTAACTTTCTAGAGTTAAATCCAAGTTAGAAGCCATTAAATTCTTAACAAGTGTGTTTCTTGGTATAAAGGCTATAGTTTTTGCATGATACTTGTAACTTCTGGTCAGTTCATCAGCTTAACTTGTCAGGCAGTCATGCCTAGCAACTTGCTCCAAGTGAGGCCATCTAGATGACTTGTGAATTTGATTGAAAAATATGGCAATGGGTTTATTTTGCTGTTCAGTTAACTAAAAACTCTTGACAAAGTAATTAACCACATCTGTATATTTATTTGTTGTTATATGGATAATATGGATTTCAAGGTGTATTTTTTATTAGAAATATTTTCTGCGTGAAGAGGAGTGAAAGGAGACATTTTTAAAGCACTTGCATCCAAAATTGCAGGAAAATTGCAGGAAAACAAGCAAGGCCACCCACCTGCTTTCTGTAAATTTAACACATAGATTCTCAAAAAAAAAAAAGAAATATCTTCCTCTCTCAATTTCTGGAAGTGTTAGTTCTTGGTGTTTGTGATGTTATGGTTGATGTGCCACTTACTTTTTCAGAAGACTGGGCTTTAGCAGATGTAAATTTCCAGTGTAAACCAAGACAAAACAGTTATAAAATATTTCCAGTCATATTTGTTTCAAACAACCAATACCCAGTAAAACACAAATGATTTTGTCTTTTGAGGTACTTATATGAAAAGATAAAAGTAACTTGCTGTGAGCTAAAAAAAAACCCCACAACCCAAAACAAAGCAAAAAAACCTAAATGTGAGACTATAGACAACTTTTCTATTTCTTTTAGAGTGTAAAAATAAATTTTTTGAGATAACTTTATTTGCTTTTTATCCTCCTAATTCTATCCTTGAGACCTAGCTATTCTAGCACCTTTTAAAAACAGCATATTAGCAGTAATGTTTCTTTCTTGGCATCGTAGTCACTCTGCATTTCTCTGTTCATCCATCACAAAAAGCTGGAAAATTACAACATACGCTTCTTGTATCCTATTTTAGCATTTACCTGAAATGTGGTCCTCAAGAGTTAAAATGAAGTTTGGTGTCAAGAGTCTCAGCAGAATCTAAATGAAGTATTTCCTGCAATAAAAAACTTCAGATGAGATTTGAGTGAACCATTAATTTTTGAAGTCTTCTGTTCCCTTTAACCTTGTTTGTTCTTTTGTCTGTCTTCAGCAGATGGCTGGATGACTGGCATCCTCTAACAATGTTCAGTGCTCATTAGCACCATGTCATTTTGAGTGTTGTTTCCATCTTTCCTCTTCATTTTTCTTCCTTCATTTATCAACCTATACATTCATATGTTTAGCAAGTCAATGACAGTGATGTAGGCTTTAGCACTTGACTTCATTATTTTCTGCAGAAATCCTGCTTGGTGGCTAGGAGAAAAAATCCACCTCAGACATACAAAGTGATTAATGAAATATTAACCTCAGTAACTACTTTTCTGAGAAACTTTCAGACACATGAATTATTTGGTTTTACCCATGAGCTGTTAAGATCAGCACATACACTTAAAAATTCAAGCCAGTCTTCTTTTTGTAATGTTTGGTGAAATGCTCATTACAATGTATGTGGGATGTCATAATGTTAAATGGATTTATTTTAAACAATTCAAAACAAAGCTATTTCTGAAATGAAAGTATGAGTTTATTGATGCTCCTCCAGATTTCCATATTGTTGGATCTTTTACCAAGGCAGAGTTACATACTCTGCTTTCTCTTGTTTTCCCATATTGGCAGATCTGATGAGCGCTGTGTTGGCAGCTTCCAACACAGCACAATGAATTTTTCTCAGAGCCTGCTAGTAGACTTCAGTGGAAGAAATGCATCACTGAGAAATGGAATTATGCAAAAATTGGAATAAATTCCCCTGTAATGCCATTTTTGTTTCACTGATACTTGTTGAAGTATTTAAACTGATACTGGTGAAATCAGAATTGAGCCTCATGTTGACAGTGAATTCATACCCCTTCCAAATGCTTCCCTGAAATCTGCTCTCAGAGATGGGATTATCAAAATTTTGCACTTTGTTGCCTTGACTCTACTACTGCTAAATTCAGGTTCAGAGCGTTAGGGGAAAGCTCGTATAGTCACCAAGTTTTATTTCCTTGCCTTTCAGAGGTTCTTTTGGTCTTTGTCATACAGTTGTATGCTACCAGCTGATTTTACTAATTCAGCTGAACCCAAAGACCCAAGGAGAACATCTCAGTGTTACTCTTCAGGTTATTATGTTTTGTAATCTTCTCTGAGAGATTGCAAAATACTTGCACCTCTTTTCCTAAATTATTGGCAGAAGACCTTTCTCAGAAAATCACTTTGAAACTTCATATTTAATTTGTGCTTTACTCGTTAAGTTACGAATGCAAGAAAGGTCTGACTGCATTTCTTTAATTAATCATAGCAAATTATCCAGCTCTGTGAAATATGATTCATGTCTGCCTCCTGACTACTATCCATAGTATTTATATTTGATTTTTATAAATTACCCGTGCCACCATTATAGTGTAAATGGGTGTGCAATGGATTGTAATTACCAAGAAACTCGATGATGTCCAGATGAAAACAGTGCATAGGGGAAGAGTTATAGTCTGCATTATTTAATACAGTGACTTTTAAAGAAAAGATTTTCATTCTTAAAATAGAACAGCTATATTTTATTCTCAAGGCACATAATTTTCAGTCTTTTCTTTGTACAGGAGAGAATGAAGGGTTCCTTGTGTCACAGGCATCTCTGAAAAACACAGATTGTAATAAATGTCATTATCTTAGAAACTAAAGAAGAATTTATGTAGAAATAAAAAAAATGGGTTTTACCTCATGTCCAATGACCAAATAAAATAAAAATTTTGCAAGAATTCATGGATAATATCACTCAAGTGATTTGTGGTATGGACTCTATTAAAATACCTTATATTCAGTAATTGCACATATAACTAATGAAGGCAAGTATTATAAAAGTGAAAAACTTGTATTTGAAAAATGTCAAGTGAGTTGTAGTTAGGGCAGATTGCACTTGGCATATTGAAGTGAAATGAATAAATATTATAACAATCAATAAAATTATATGTATAAATCAATGAAAATAAAAACATTGGCTTGAGCTTAGATAACACTTCTTCCCAACACATATTTCAAACCAGGATTTCCTTCTTTGAAAATGGAAATGCTTTTTGTGATCAGGTTTGTATTTGAGTAAGTTACTTCAATCAGGATTGTTAGGGTACCTGGATTTACTTGGTGTTTAATCAGAACTGTGAATAAATTTGCTAGCCTCCTTTGAGTCCTGTGATGTCTGGATCAGTAAATGAATCTACTGGTTGGCAGGTAGCACTTTCTGTCAAAAAAAATCCCTTCAGTTCCCCTGGGGGTTAGCCATTGTGTATTTCCATGCTGTTTGACTTGGACTCAATTAGATGATTCAATATCCATCCAAAATTAGGGACCAGCACAGACGTCCTATAAGGTTTAACCCCACTAGGTTATAATCTGATTTCTCAGATGTGTTAGATGTTTACTGAGATACAGTGCTCAGGACTTGAGACAGGAGTGAATTCTCAAGAACAAAAATTAGTATAATAGATTGAATTGTGGTGGCACCTGGTAAAGAGTGTCTTACTTCACTGTGGTAGGTGATATGTTTCTAAATGTTCCTGAAATCTTTGGTGTGGAATTATTGAAAAACTCACTAAACATTAGAAGTTAATCAATGGCAAGAGTCTGGGTTTCCTCTTAGTTTTGCTGCTCTTTCTTTTGGCATGAGAAACTGCACAGAGTGCTCTTGTAGAACTATATGCCTATTCATATTGGATAGGATCTCTGCAGTATATTTCATCTGAATCCCAGCTCAGAGAAGGATCAGAGCAGCTCAGGACCTTGTTTGGTTGAGTTTTGAACATCTCCAAGGGTGGAGATTCTATAACCTCCTGGGTAATTTTTTTCCAATTTCTGACAGCTCTCATGGTGAAATCTTCTTCCCAGTATTGGAAATCTACTGTGTTGCTGCTTGTGTCCATTGCCTCTCTTGGTTTTGGGTTGGTTGTGGGTGGTTTTTGTTGTTTTTTTTTTTCCTTTTTTCTTTTCTTTTTATTTTTTTCCTTTTTTTCTTTTTTTCTTTGCTGTAATTCAAGAGATCTGCATCATAAAGAAATGATAAGCACATGACATCACTGACACATCAGCCAGAACAACAGTGACCTTGTTGCTGATAGCAAATGTTTGTTAATCCACCAGTTGAATATATTACAGCTCTTACATCTTTTTAACCACTTCAGTAACAAAACTAAGTACCGTGTTTCAGCTGGATGGTTCTGAGATTGTCACAAAGAATAATGGTCCCGGGGATGACAGACTTAGTAAAGGGTGCATTATCTTCTACAGTATTAAACTCACATATGTTGGGAAATGGGGCAGGGTACTATAAAAGAAAGGTGGTGTCTGAAGTTGTGATTCTTGACAAAACTTTTTTTTTTTTTTTTTAAATTACAAATTATGCTTGAGTGCAAAGACTTCTTGGTTTAAAAAAAAAAAATCAAATAAAAATTACACTTGTATCTGTGGTAGTTGCACAGTGGAGACAAGGCCATGTCTGAAGTATATATTAGTTGTTGCAAGATATTACAATTATACCAAAACTAAATATAAAACCAAAGCTTAGTAGAGTTAAGGTTAGTCTCAAACCCACCAGATGCAATTGGATCTTGCTTCTCCCTCCAGCAGATATTCAGACTGTCCTGGAGAGAACAGAAATATGTTGAAGGTTGTGGAAGGTAAGGAATATTCTCTATCATAATCCTTGTATGACAGATCTGCTGAGGCTTCTTCATAGCTGTGGGAGATAAAGTGAGAAAAAGGCTTCTAGTAGAGGAAGATTCCAAATCCCTTGCACTTGGGTTCGCAATCGTGAGAGGAAATGAGCCCCATTAAGCTCCACCTCAAATGAAGTTTACAGTAATACTTAAGCACATGTTTATTATTTTTTCTTTTCAGATATGCTTCACTGTAGGCTAATCTCTGGATAGTATTGTTCTGAAAAGGAGAGCATGACTGACTGAGTCCCTTGTGCATGGGAGGGCAGGTGACTCGTAGTTGTGCCAAAGCTACCAGTGTTTTCTTAGTGAGAAATGCCAGTATTGACATAGATTTATAAACATTTCCTATGTTTGGTCTCCTTGTAAAACTCAGGTAAAACAAACAGGGGAAAAAAAAAATCAATGTAAAACTCCAAAGGTAAATTAGATTTCTTTAATCTGAAAATATATGTAGTCCCGATGAGCCTAAACACAGGTCAAATTTGAAGCAATAACTCAGTCCGATCATGTTGTCTAGTTTAGCCTTGTTTTATGAATATTTTAGTAAGATTAATCTGTATTTCACATTTAAAATTAAACTAAGGACTGTAGAGGGAACACAGGCGTGTTTGGGTTTTCTCTGCAGAAGTTTCACACAGCTTCAGTCAATCATAATCTATACACTAATGACTGTACACCCCTTTGGCTTGTTTGTTTACTCCTCAGCTGGAAGCTAACAAAATACATGCTGGTTTTCAGCTTTTAGTTATACAACAGACAGTTGTCAATTGCTGTCTAATGCTGTCACAGCTTTAATAATCCCCAGTGATGAACAGCTGTCTCTAGGGATATGAGTGAGAATAACTGGTATGCATTTTGTTTATTTGTGTGGTACTTTCATGAGCTCTCTGTCTGTAACTTTTATTGGTTTCCATCTTATTCTAACTTCATGGTACTAATTTTCTAGCACAGAATTCCCAAATTGCACAAAAAATTTCCGTTCTTAGCATACAGACATACAATGAAAAGCAACTGAGTTTCTTTCAATGTATTTCAAAAGCTGGTTTGCTTTCCTTTAAGGCATGAAGGAACAGAGTCATGGAATCACAGAATCATAGAATCATTAGGGTTGGAAAGGACCTCTAGGATCATTGAGTCCAACCTTCATCCCAACATATCTCTATCCATTAGACCACAGCCTCAAGTCCTACGTCCATTTGTTTTTTAAACACCTCCAGGGATGATGACTCCACCATCTCCCTGGGCATCCTGTTCCAGTGCTTAAACACTCTCTCAGTGAAGAATTTCTTCCTAATATCAATCTAAACCTCCCCTGACACAACTTGAGGCCATTTCCTCTTTTTTTATCATTAGTAATTTGGGAGAAGAGACCAACACCAGCCTCGCTAAAACCTCCTTTTAGGTAGTTGTAGAGAGCAATAAGGTCTCCTCTCAGCCTCCTCTTCTCTAGACTGAACAACGCCAATTCCCTCAGCCTCTCCTCATCAGGCATGCCTTCCAGACCCCACACGAGCTCTGTTGCCCTTCTCTGGACCTGCTCCAGCACCTCAAGGTCCTTCTTGTACTGTGGTGCCCAAAACTGGACGCAGTACTCAAGGTGTGGTCTCACGAGTGCTGAGTACAGGGGCATGATCACCTCCCTACTCCTGCTGGTCACACCGTTTCCGATACAGGCCAGGATGCCGTTGGCCTTCTTGGCCACCTGGGTACACTGCTGGCTCATGTTCAGCTGGCCGTCCACCATCACCCCCCAGGTCCCTTTCCGCCAGGCAGCTTTCCAGTCACTCTTCCCCAAGCCTGTAGCATTGCCTGGAGTTGTTGTGACCGACGTTCATGACCCGGCACTTGGCTGCGTTAAACTTCATCCCATTGACCTCAGCCCATTGCTCCAGCCTGTCCAAATCCCTCTGCAAACCCTTCCTACCCTCAAGCAGATTGACACTCCCACTTCATTTCATGTCATCTGCAAATTTACTGAGGGCGTATTTGATCCCCTCATCCAGGTCATTGATAAAGAGTTTAAACAAGACTGGTCCCAAAACTGAGCCCTGAGGGACATGGCTTGTGACTGGTCACCAACTTGACTTAACCACCACTCTGTAGGCCCGGTCATCCAGCCAGTTTCTAACTCTGCAAAGAGTCCACCTGTCCAAGCCATGAGCTGCCAGCTTCTCTAGCAGAATGCTGTGGGAAACAGTGCCAAATGCCTTACTGAAGTCCAAGTAGACAACATCTACCACTCTTCTCTTATCCACTAGGCAGGTCACCTGACCATAAAAGGAGATCAGGTTGGTTAAACAGGACTTGCCCTTCCTGTCGGCTAGGCCTGATCCCGGGGCTGTCCTACACTTGCCGCATGATCACCCCCAAGATGAACTGTTCCATAATCTCCCCTGGAACCAAGGTTAGGCTGACAGGCCTGTAGTTCCCCAGATCCTCCTTCCTGCCCTTCTTGTAGATGGGGTGTCACATT
This sequence comes from Megaceryle maxima, assembly GCA_024605025.1. Classification (NCBI taxonomy): domain Eukaryota; kingdom Metazoa; phylum Chordata; class Aves; order Coraciiformes; family Cerylidae; genus Megaceryle; species Megaceryle maxima. The sequence continues at coordinate 10,113 of JANHGN010020506.1, read as the reverse complement.
GTCAAGTCTCCAGTCATCCGGGACTTCCCCAGTTGACCAAGATTGCTGATAAATGATGGAGAGAGGCTTGGCAAGTTCCTTCGCCAGCTCCCTCAGCACCCTCAGGTGGATCCCATCTGGCCCCATACACTTACGGGTGTCAAGTTGGCTTAGCAGGTCTTTCACTACTATTTCCTGGATTGTGAGGGGATTATTCTGATCTCCATCCCTATCTTTCAGCTCAGGGGACTGAATACCATGAGCATAACTGGTCTGACTATTAAAGACTGAGGCAAAGAAGGTATTAAGTACCTCAGCCTTTTCCTCATCCTTGGTAACAATGTTCCCCCTCGCATCCAGTAAAGGGCGGAGATTCTTCCTGGTTCTATTTTTTGTTGTTTATATATTTGTAAAAACACTTTTTATCATCTCTTGCAGCGGTGGCCAGGCTGAGTTCTAGCTGAGCTTTTGCCCCTCTAATGTTCTTTCTACACTAAATCCCTATACACTTCCTGAATCAGGGTGAAGGTCCTGGCTTAGGTGCAGAGCAGTAACCAGTTAGACTTTTTGACTCACTTTACCCAACAATTTTTGGTGATAGTTACTTCTTTATTTTATTGTTCTTGTGTGTGTGTTTTTTCTAATGGATTTACTGCTGTTACAGCAGCAGTTAATCTAATTTAATACTCCATAGTGGGCTTGGTCCAAACTTGCTGATGAATGACTTTTTGGTTGAGAAATCTGGTTTTGACAGTGAGGATGTATGGGTATCAATTTATCAATGTATCACCTGAAAAATGCAAAGTGATTCAAATCAGAATATTTTGGTTATGCTTTCTTATGTTTTCTTTTGACTTTCTATATGAGAAGCTATCTCAGCTTTCAATTTTAATATACTCCTGCAAATGTATGGGTATGTGTATTTCATGCACATTTTATATTATATTGCTATTTTTGGCAGTATTAAACCAAAACTTCTAAGAAAATTTCTTTAATGTTTAAAAATCAAATCACTTTGGATGCACGAAATAACAATGTTTTCTAGGTTTAAGAAAGTACCTTAAGTTTGCATGAATGTTTTTTTCAGTTATCTGCCAAACTTTATTCAGTGCAGTGCACTCTGTACTACTTCCTCCTCCCCAGGCTAATTCTCCACTTGCTCAGCACCTCCATTTTCAAAGAGCAGGAATCTAAGTTCTTGCATGGGATCAGACTCAGAAGAAAGGAACAGGCATCAACAGTACATAAACCTGGAAGTTTTGCTGTTGCTGAGACCTTTATTGTCTTTGTTCTAAGGGGTGGATATGTGTCTTTCTGTTTGCATCAAAGCAGCTGCTGCTACAGGTGTAGCAAATCTTCCAGATGGTGGGGGAGGATTCCTCCCATCTGTGCACCTCCTCATTGTCAACCCCAGTTACGTAGGCTTGGTGCACGGTTCTTGAATTTAGCTTTAATATTGATGGGCCTCATTTATTTTTGGTGGCTGGAATCAGTTTTGTGCAGGATGACTTTATTCCATAAAAGCTGAGATGTGGGTAGTATGTTCTTTCACCTATAGAGAAATGTGTACATCAGAGCATGTACATTGTCAGTCTGTGGTAAAACTCTCAAAACTGTGCACTGGTACCTCAGACCAGTATTTCATTAGCAGGCACCACAAAGACCACCGTCATGTATGCTGTGCTTGAAATTCAACCATCCTACCGTGAAAATGCTGTTCTTTTATCTTCTCACTGTTACAGAAGATACATCTGAGATCCCTGTGCTGCTCTATCCAATAGCAAATGTTAGACTCGGGTGTTGCTGGGATTTCTTTAAGCTTACTGCTGAGCTGATCCACCAGATCATGACATGTTTTTTCTTTCTGGACAGGTAGGGTAGGAGCTATGTCTATCTTAGTGTGTCTTTCCTATGGGGGGAGAGTAGTAGCAGGATGGGAAAACCACATGTGAATGGGTGTTTTGGTCATGATTTTCCACTTACGGTTAGGTAGTTTTAAACTTATGTGATTACTGTTACTGAAAATTAAGTCCTTCTCTGTTTTTCTATTTACTTAAGTTTGAGGTTTGACTAGATTGGCCAGTCTCAGTGCAGACCAGTAGCAGTTTTGTAGAAAAGCAATTAAAAGATTTTGATGAAGTTACTTCAGCAAAAAAATAAAGGCCAGTTGGCCAGACACCCTGCTATGTGAGACACAGCTCTGGAGGGCTGTTAACCAGTGCTGACAGATGGCCCCTGTGTTCCTTGGTGCTCTTAGTGAGAAGCTTTGAATTATGTCCCTGGTAGATGCATCCTTATTAGATTAGGGTAGTGAAATAGAGCTCCTGTTTCTCCCTTCACACTCTCTCTGCTTCCTCAGTATATCTTTGATGTCAATAATAGATGTTAGAGTCATGGACTGACCTCCTCCACTGTTACTTCTATGCCAAGCCCTGCTGCCTTTTGTCATCCACAACAATTCAACGGAGCGTGTTCTCATAAGAGAATATTGGTTCATGTTTTAATTTTATTTCTGGTTCCTTTATCACGGAACAACTACACAATAGATATTCTTCGCTTGCATTTGGCAAGCTGAAATTAAAGGCTTACATTATGGAAACATCACCATGAGGGAATAAATGGGCAGAAACTGTCTGAACAGAACAGAAGGAAACAAAAACCAAAATGCTAATTCACATATTATCTTTAACTGAGAGCTATAAACCACATAAAAATAAATAAATAAAGATAGATTCAATTAACTGTGATTAATTATGCTTCTGTACATTAGTCCTGCTTGTCTTTTTCCTCAGCCTAGTCCAGGAAATGATTCCAAATTAATTCCTGGTCAGCCATGCAGTTCCTGGCAGAGTAAACATCCTATCTTTTAGACAGACAAGTGGTGATGTATCTTGGATCCGCAGAGTTCTTTTTCAGCAGTACCAACAAGCACATAGTAGTGTAGAGATACAAGTACTGTAAATAAACTTCTGTTTCTAAATAACATCTTACAGACCTGATGCACATTTAGTTTCTTTGCAAAGTTGTCCAAGAGCATTTCCAGTGGAAGAAGAAGATTACCATGTTTTCCAACTGAGACAGAGAGGAGGGAGGCAGAAGATACCTAGTAATAACATACTGTACCAATTTAAAGAAGAAAATTGAAAAGCTACTGAGGTAAAGACACCACCCTGTCTTCTGTAACTGCAGAATCAGAGGAAGATGCAGATAAGTGACATAGGTAATATAGCTTTCAGTGTAGTCTATTACTTGAACATATGACTAGAATGGGGCCGCTTTCCTATATGGAGGAGGAATGGGGTCTGTATCATTGAATTACAGAATGGTTGATGTTGGAAGGGACCTCTGGAGGTCATCTTGTCCTCCTACTCTGCTCAAGCTCTCTGGTCAATCTGTGCCAGTTCTCAGTCACACTCAGAAGAAATAAAGTATTTCCTGATGTTCAGAGGGAATCTCCAGTGTTTCATTTTGTGCCCATTGCCTCTGGTCTTGCCACTGGGCACCACTAAAAATAGCCTGGCTTCATCTTCTTCACATGTTTCTTTCAGGTATTTGTATACATTGATGAGATCCCCTCTGAATCTTCTATTCTCTGGGCTGCACAGTCCCAGCTCTCTCAGCCTTGCTTCATAGGAGAGATACTCCATCACCTTCCTCATTTTTGTGGCCCTTCACTGGACTACCTCTAGTAGCTCCATCTCTCTCTTATACTGGGGAGCCCAGTACTGGACACAGCACTCCAGGGGTTGCCTCACCAGTGCCAAGTAGAGGGGAAGGATCACCTCCCTCAGCCAGCTGGCAATACTGCCCGATGCCACCCAGGATACCATCTGCAGCCTTTGCCACAAGGTCACATCGCTGGCTCATGTTCAATTTGGTGTCCACTAGAGCTCCAAGGTCCTTTTATGCCAAGCTGTTTTCTAGCTGCGTGGCCTCCAGCCCATAATGGTCTATAGGTTTGTTCCTCCTCAGGTGCAGGACTTTGCAATTCTTGTTAAATTGCATAAGACCCTGTCAGCCCATTTTTCCAGCCTCCCAAGGCCCCTCTGGATGGCAGCACAAACCACTCCACCCAGTTTTTGTGTCATCTGCAAACTTGCTGAGGATGTACTATGCCACATGATCCAGATCATTAAGCAGGATCCCACTGAGGTTCTCCAGTGCAGCAGAGAAGTTTTGTATTAATGAAGAAAATAAAAGGAATGAAAGGTGTGTTTTTAATAAACTGGAGCATTACTTTTTTTTTTTTTTTTTTTTTTGGCCTAAACATTTTGAGGCATTACATTGCCACCAAAATCCTTCATCTGCCCATTAATCAGCTAACGTCATTTAAGATTCTGAGCATTCATCTATTTACTTTTCAGGTTCTGGTATGTGAAATAATTATCTTCCTTTGTAACAAGATGTTCTGCTATTGCATAGTTAACATTTCGTAAATGACTCTGCTAGCATTCTTTATCAATTTTGCGTCTTTGAATAAAAGGTAATGCCTCAGGCCCAGAGTTAAATTATTTACTTGTAGCTTGCTGATGTGTTCCTTGTTCAGTTCAAAATTTCACTCTACCTGCAACTTTGTCAAGCAGTTCTGCTTTCCTTGGTGCTCAACAGATGGGAGAGGTCTGAAGTCAAATAGGCTTGTATTTTTAGTAGGGAGAGAAAAATGGGTATTAAACAGCCTAGCTGATTAGATACTTGTCCTCTAGTAGAATTCTCTCAGTATCGGTGAACAAAATGTGCTAATATATGATGGCAAGTCGGTGGTGTGTGTAAAATGAACTGGTGTTGTGTGGTGTACTGTGCTTGGAGTCTTTGTAGCTGGCCTTAGATGAAATGCTGGCATCTATTAGGGAGACTACTCCTCTAGCTTCCTGCTTCTTAGCACCTTAGCATACATTGCTGCTGATTCTCTTTCTGCTTCTTTTGGCTGTAGTTGTGCTGAGGCAAGCTCTAGGTGAATGGAGGACAGCAGTCCTTTGAACTGTCAGTCCAGCACTTCTGCCAGCAGTCTCTGTTGAAGAGAAGGGGAAAGTGAATGTTTCATTCTCTTCAATTCCTCTCTTCTTATTTGGAACAGAATTAGGGCAGCTTTGTGAGTAGTCGGGGTTAAAAAAAAAAACAAAAAAAACCCCACAAAACTGAGAAAGATTTCTCCTCTTTTTTACTTTGTTGTTTTGCAATTTGTTTGTTTGCTTTACTGTATCAGGGAGACAAACACACACCTTCATGGAGCTGGTAACTCCATACCTTGTAGTGTTCCACCTGAGTTTCAACAGAGATGTTGATGCAGGGTTCTCTGTACTGTGACATCTGGAAAGGAGTAGGAAGTAAAAATGCTGATAAAATATTAATAATAGTTTGAGGAGATAATACTATATTTAGCTTGAATTAGTTCACACTTATTGTGAATCTTTTTATGACCTTATGAAAGCAAACATTTCCAGGCTTGAGTGCCTGAGTTTAGCTTTCTAAATTCATATAGGAGCTCTTAAATCACAGAATGATAAGGGTTGAAAGGGGCCTCTGGAGATCATCTAGTTCAAGCCACCTGCTAAAGCAGGTTCACTTAGAGCAGGTTGCACAAGGTCATGTCCAGGACAGTTCTGAATATCTCCAGAGAAAGGAGACTTCACAACCTCTCTGGTCAGCCTCTTCCAGGGCTCTGTCAATCTCATCATAAAAAAATTTCTCCTTATGTTTAGAAGGCATTTCCTGTGTTCCAGTTTGTGCCTGTTGCCCCTTGCTGGGCACCACTGAGTCTGGCCCCATCGTCTTGACAGGTCTCTCAGCCTTTCCTCATAAAAGAGATGCTCAAGTCTCCTCATCTTTGTAGCCTTTCTTTGGACTCTCTCCAGTAGTTCCCTCTCTCTCTTGAACTGAGGAGCCCAGAATTTGACACAGTACTCCAGATGTGGCCTCACTAAGGCAGAGTAGAGAGGGAAAAGCTTCCTCAATCCACTAGCCACACTCTTTTTAATACACCCCATGATACCATTGGTCTTGGCCACAGGGGCACATTGCTGGCTTATGGTTAACTTTTTGTCCACCAGGACTCCCAGGTCCTTCTCCATGAAGCTGCTTTCCAGCAGGTTAACATATAACCTGTACTGGTGCATGGGGTCATTCCTCTCCAGGTGTGCGACTCTATACCTATCCTTGTTGAACTTCATTAGGTTCCTCTCTGCCCAAGTCTCCAGCCTGTCTGGGTCTCACTGAATGGCAGCACAGCCTTCTGGTGTGTCAGCTGCTCTTTCCAGTTTTGTATCATCAGTAAACTTGCTGAGGATCCACTCTGTTCCTTCACCCAGGTCATTGATGAATATGTTGAACAAGACTGGACTCAGCACTGACCCCTGTGGAACACCACTAGCTACAGGCCTCCAACTAGACTCTGCACCACAAGTCACAGCCTTCTGAGCTCTGTTCAGCTAGTTCTCAATCCACCTCACTGTCTACTCATCTAACCCACACTTCCTGAGTTTCCCTATGAGGATGTTATTGGAGACAGTGTCAAAAGCCTTGCTGAAGTCAAGGTAGACAACATCCACTGCTCTCCCCTCATCTTCGTAGCCAGTCATGCCGTCATAGAAGGCTGTCAGATTGATCAAGCATGATTTGCTCTTAGGGAATAAATGTCTCATGTATGCTCACATAGCTTCTTTCTGGTGCTGAAACATTTTTAGCATCAGTCACCATATGAATATTTGTAATCCTTTAATTTTTTGTTAATGGCTAATATGTAGAACAGCTATTTTATAAAGCAGTTTGTGATCTGATGATGAAAAGAACTGCATAAAAATGTGTTACTTACTCTTCTTCAACTGCTTCATACATAGAATATATTTTCCAGGAACAGTGTATGTTGTTTTCATATTTAGTAATGAGTAAAACTATCTCTTCTTAGGACACAGGTTGAATAATGTATCAGTTCATCTTGCAAAGAGCTTCTTTCTGTGCGTGATGCTTTCTCTGAATTCCAACAAGGGAAAGTGCTCATGGGAGAGTAGAAGCAAGGTAGTGTTGACAAGTGAAGGACATAAGATCAAGTTTCTGCTGATGAAGTTTCAGAAGTGCCCTAATGTACTAAAATGAAACTTCCCCTGTTGTATATTGCTAATCTAGGAATCACTGATCAATACAGAAGTTTCTAGACCTACACGATTATTAATCTGGAGTTTGCTAAAATAATATATAAAAACTTGGCCTAAGTTCACAATTAATATGTATGCAAATGTCTTTTTATTATATTGGTTTAGGTTTGCATTTTTATAGTTCAGATCCCATATATTTGTGATTTAGGGTTTAACAGGAACTCATTCACTTCATAAATATTAATTACTGCATAGGCTTTATTCCATATTAGAGCATCTGGGGGAAAAGTGCTGATCATTCCATTGCTCGTGAGGATGTATTTTTGCCTAAAAATATCCCTGGATAAATTCAGTCTGATTTAGAGAACATTAGTCTGAAAGGTGTAATGCATTAATTTCAGGCATAATATTTTAATAGCAGCAACTGCAATGTAACAGTGTGTTCAGCCCTGCAGTATGAAATGCGCTGCATTCTTTCAGTGTCCTCCAGCAGAGTTTGAGTGGCCAACTGGGAAAGTGATGCCATCAGTTAAATGTTACATGGTAGTAACAGAACATGCATATCCATTGCCATTAACTTGTAAAAGACTAGTTCCTAGAGCATCTCCTCAAGTAAAAGTAAATCAGAAAACTTCCCTGTCTTCATTAGCAGGATCCTCAGCTGCTGTCAGTCAGGATTGCTCCATTGATTTCAGCACCAAGACAGATATGCGACTGACCTTTCTGTTTTTAAAACATAGCCTGAGGTCAAAATGACTGTAAGGTACGTGGATACTCTGCCTCTGCTGCCTGCTGAAGCGTGTATTATTTTCACAGGCACCTTGGCTAAGTGAATAATTTGATTGCCTTAGTATCTGGAGATCATATTTGCTCTTTTACCAGGTCTTCATTATCTTAGCATATTACAATGCCTGCCACAGCTACATTTGGCCCGTTCTGCTGGCTAGTACAAAAAAAAGGGGCATGTAGTTACCTGGTCTGTATTTGGAAGGTGAAATCTATATCAGGATTCACTTGGAATAGTACATGACTTTTTATCAGGGTGATAATAGTTTGTTTTTATCTCTCCTAAGTACTGACACAGGGCTGCATACAATCTGTCCAACAACTCATGCACAGTGATTATCTCAACTTTTTGTACCTGCACAGTAGCGTGGGCTGTCTAAGCTTAACCTTGAAATTCTGAAGATAATTTTTATTTTCTGAGTGCTCTGAGCATCCAGGGAAATTCCTCAAGTGTAAACTGCTTAGAATAAAACTGACTCTTGTCATATATTTTAATGTGCTATATATTTCCACAGCTTTTTTTAGATGAATCTGAAAAAATGCTGGTTTTCCTCATAAATGTATTCTCTTTGTTGCCACCACACTCAGTTACTTTCTGTTTTATCCCCAGAGAATGGTATGAATTAAGACTCAAATGACCCCAAATCCCTCAATAGGAATATTCACAGAATCATCTAGGTTAGAAGAGACTTTTAAGATCATCCAATCCAACCATTAACCATACTCTACCAAGTCCACTACTAAGCCATATCCCCAAGAATGACATCCATATGGCTTTTTAACACATCCAGGGACTCAACCACCTCCCTGGGCAGCTTGTTCCAATGTCTGACAACACTTGCAGTGACAATTTTTTGCCTAATTCACAGAGTGCTAGGGGTTGAAAGGGATCTCTGAAGATCATCAAGTCCAACCCTCCTACCAGAGCAGGACCAGAACTAGGGCAGATCACTCAAAAATGCATCCAGACAGATCTTGAAAGTCTCCAGAGAAGGAGACTCCACAAACTCTCTGAGGAGTCTGTTCCAGTGCTCTGTAACCCTTACAGTAAAGATGATCTTCCTCATGTTGAGGTGGAACTTCTGTGCTCGAGCTTGAATCCATTGCCCCGTATCCTATCACAGGGCACAAGAGAAAAGAGATTGTCCCTGCTTCTTGAGGCCCAGCCCTCGTGTACTTATAGACATTAATTAGATCCCCTCTCAGTCTTCTCCTCTCCACACTAAAAAGCCCCAGATCTCTCAGCCTTTCCTTGTAACGCAGGTGTTCTAGTCCCTTCATCACCCTCGTAGCCCTCCGTTGGACACTATCAGAAGACTTGCTGAGGTCAAGGTAAGGCTACATTCACTCAAAGAATCACAGAATCATTCAGGTTGGAAAGACCCTTGGGATCATCGAGTCCAACCATTAGCCCTACTCTACAAAGTTCTCCCCTACACCATATCCCCCAACACCACATCCAAATGACCCTTAAATACATCCAGGGATGGTGACTCAACCACCTCCATGGGCAGCATATTCCAGCTGCTCCTGCGCATTTAACACTTCCTTCTCAAAGTCCATCCAGCCTTCCTGGACTTGTTTACCCTTCGGGACTGCCTCCCAAGGGACTTTGTCTATCAGTCTCCTGAACAGGTCAAAGTCTGTTCTCTGGAAGTCCAAGGTGGCAGTTTTACTGGCCCCCCCTCTTTACCCTTATCACTTTGTGATCACTGTGCCCAAGATGGCTTCCACCCATTACTTCCCACACAAGTTCTGCTTGGTTCACAAACAGCAGGTCGAGGAAGGCACCTTCCCTGATTGGCTTCCTCACCAGCTGCATCAGAAAGTGATCTTCTCTACACTCCAGGAGACGCTGGGACTGTTCTCTCTCTACTGTATTCTATTTCCAGCTGATGTCTCGGAAGTTGAAGTCCCCCATCACAACAAGAGGTAGCAATTGTGAAACATCTCACAGCTGCTTACGGAATATTTAATCTATGCCTTCACCCACGTCTTCATCCTGGTTGGGTGGTCTGTAAGAGACTCCCACCCCGATGTCAGGCTTGTCCCCTGATTGTTACCACAGGAACTCAACCCTATCACTTTCATTAATTTGTAGGCCTTAATACAACTCCCTGCTAGAGAGGGCCACCCCACCACCTCTTCTTCCTCACCTACCCTTTCTGAGAAGTTGGTAGCCATTGATGGCAGCATTCCAGTTGTGCAAGTCACGCCACCAGATTTCTGTGATAGCAGCTATGTCATAGTTTTCTCAGTG
>JANHGN010020505.1:18384-42007 GCA_024605025.1 Megaceryle maxima | reverse complement strand
ATTGTTGTTTTTGTTTTTTGTTTGTTGTTTTTTGTTTTGTTTTGGGGTTTTTTTTGGGGGGGGGGTGGTTTTTTTGTTTTGTTTTTATGAAGTGATCCTCTTCTGGTATTCACAAAGTAGGTGGAGTAGGGCAAGAGGACATAATCACATGCACAATGCTTTAATCATCTGTAATTAGAGCAACTTTTGGCATGCTTTAAGTCATTTGTGAGGTCATCTTAGCATCAAAATCAAGGAAGTTTAAAGGTGACAGAGCATCTCAATCTTCAGCACAGACAGCACAAATATCATTGGTTTTGAACTGGTACAGCTCAACCACACATGAACACGTAGCAGAGAAATAAGTACTTTTCATTGACCTTTATGACATTATAAAGATCCTGATAGCTAATGTTAATCTGTTGGTGTCATTGCTGTAAATCTGACTACAACTGTGAATATGTCTTAGGAAAAGAAATGCAAACATTTATTTACCTAACAAGACTACACAATGTGTTTTGTAGCTACATATATGATTACAAATAGATTTTTCAAAGCATTTTATAATGGAGTGCTCTTCTTAGCAGAAATTTTCACAAACTAAATCTGAAAGCTGACATAATAGTTTAGAACATTAGTGAGTCAGCAGAGACATGCTGTACACCTACTAACATCAAGTTTCCATCTCACTGCCACCAGCTAATAAAACTCTTGTAATGTCTTCTACACTGGAATCTTAATAGCTCCCAGGTGTTGGGAGAATGCCTGTAGGAGGGAGAAAACAGCAGTCCTTCCACTATCCCCAACTTGATTCTTCATAGATCTTAATAAGCATCCTGTAGATTTTAGGACATTTGATTTGGATAGACATTCGGTCTAATTCAGTATAATAAAATGAAGACACTCAGAAATGAAAAAAACAAACAGGTTTCAAGGTAAGGACAGACAAGTGACATCCTGACAAATGCTCTACCAGGTATATGAGCCAAAATGCCTCTATTAGCCCTGATAGCAGCCAGCTGGAGTCTTTGCTGTGCTCACATATCATATGATGACAGGCACTGGCTTTGGGCTATATAGTTTCTGCCTCTCGCAGCTGGAACATTTTGTAAATCCAACATAAGACCTTGTTCTCAAAATTTTGGAAAGGATTATTTCCCCTCTATCCTTTGCAACAAAAGATATATTGTTTTTAATGGCAATTAGAAGAGCCAAATAATTAATTTTATTCAAGCAGCTACTAAGTGTAAAACCAAAGGAAGATGCTACATATTTTGCTAAAGATAATATTATTGGAACAGTTGGCTGAATACCAGTACTTTGTTTTGCTTTTGTAAAATACCACATTTTTATACAACACCATAGAACATTAAAAAAACCCAAACAACCAAACAAACACAAACAAAAAGCAAAACAAACAAACAAACAAAACCAACAAACCAACCAAAAACCATCCAAAACCAAACAAAGCAAAGAAACAAACACCTCTGTTTAAAATGCTAGAATGAAAGTAGAACTTCAGTTGTTTAATATTAATTAGATTTGGGGAATTTTTGAGATTCTGTAAAACTGAAAACCACAGAGGACCAATGCTGCCTGAGGCCAGCACTCTCTACCTCTGTGCCCTGTTTTGGAGGAGAGACGCTGACACCAACAGGTAGGGTCTTCCTGTACTTCAGGACTGCAACAACCAAAATAGTATAGAACTTCCTGGTGAAAAATGCTAACATGGACATGCCATGGTGGGAAAAAACCCACGTGCCATAACCAGCACATGATGGTCAGCACCTCCAGGCCAATGCCTGGGATGTTAGTTGTTGCCCTTTGAAACTCAGTGAGCTCCTAATGCTCTATCAGGAAACTGGTGTGAAGAAAAGAAATCTTTATTCCCAGGCAAAACACAGAGAAGACACTTCCTTCCGAAGGTTTGCTTTGCTGTTTTGCATCTGGGTCCCTGAGATCACCTTCCTCCTTCAGAGCCTGTCTAGCTGTCTTTGCCAGCCAGCAGTAAGGAGAGATGTCAGAATCAGTGAGAGCAAGTGACCCCCTCCTCTAAAGACTTTAGACAGGACTGCTGCGTGAAAGAGGTCTACCAAGCAAACAGATGTTAATGGGAGGGAGGGAACCAAGCTCTCCCTTCTCTGGGAGACGCAGCCCATTAATAACTCACTCCCCCTGCTTTGCCTACTGTGTATTTGAATGAAGAGTATACAAAGAACTTCCTGCTGGTTTAAGTGTTCCCTTGAACCTTGAGTAGGCATACGAAACCAACAGTGAGGGCAGTCTTGCATTTGGCTGCTCTCTAAGGAGATTCAGTAATAGGAAAGTATAGTTTACTACTGAGATTATTTTAAACATTATGAACTACAGGAAACTGACAAAATCTCACTGTTCTGGATGTAGATCCTTCTGCATAATATGTCTCTTTATGTTGATGATGTTCAGTGGTTTCACTGCGGTTGTGTAGTGAAGACTGCAGAGTGTGTTTCTAGAGGTCCTCTAAACCCAAATGTTCTGGGAAAATGTATAAGAAATTAAGTTGTTTGGGGATGATATTGCATGGTGAAATTACCAACTCTTGACTACTTGTCTTTCATAGAGTGCAGGGAGAGGGTTTGAAGTATCTCACTACAACTTCATAGTATCCACAAAGGAGCTGCTGAAAAGAGGAGAAACAGGGGGAGCCAGATGAGCTTTCTGGTATAAATGGGCATGGATATTCCTCCATCTCCCCTTCTCTTCAGAAAACCTGGGGAAGGGAAGCCCCTCTACTGCTATATTAATCAGAAGCAGAGGCCCTGGGACTGTGGAATTGACATAATAGGCATGTATAAGTGTTTTGATTTGTCTTATTCCAGCCATGAGATCAATAAATAAAGTGAAAAATGAGTACACAAAGCAAACCTGAGACTGTCAGTAGAAATACACAAGCCCTGTGGCACATTACTGCTCTCAACACAAAATGATTTAATATTTCTCCACAGTATCCTGTTTCTGTTTACGTTACAGCAAATATTGGAGTGAGGAAAGGAGAGTTTGTACGAGAATGATTCACACAGAAACACCAGCCTGGGATTCCCAGTCCCTTTTCCTGTGCTCAGCTGCTAGCCACCTTCAGGAATTCCCACCTCTCTTTCTGGTAGTTTGTTATCACTTCCTTTTATACTTTTATGAGGGAATGACTGCTTGTGAAAAGAGAGGAAATAATATTTCAGATGAAAACTTCTCATTTTTACCCAAGATAAGGTAATACTGAACCTACTTATACTCTGTCAGTTGCACCTCTGGATTCCCGAGTAACTGCCACAGTGTTACACAATTTCCTTCCATTTTCCTTTACTTTACAGCACATATTGTTTATTTGGGATAACTAATAATGAAGTGATACTGCTTACATTATTGTGGAGAATTTTATGTATCATAGCTACATTACATTGTAAACAATGCAAAGTTAACAAAAAGGTATTTTAATCACACATTTTAAACACTATTAAAGAAGACATAAAACCCCCCACAATCCTTTACTGGATTGAACAGACTTCCAGATTATTTTATGTACCATTCACCCAAAGAAAAAATCTGCTACTGCTAAAATATTGACATACAGTACAACAAATATTTTCCTTTACATTCATAAGCTGTTTGTTCAGTGGGACCATTCATCTATGAATAAGGAACTACTAAAGAGTTATCTTATTCAGCACTGATTTCAAAAAGAAAACAACCATAAAACTAAATTAAATATAACTTGCTTGTCTAATTTGCACCACTAAATGGAAAATACTAGAATAACCTCAATGAGAACACTTTGATCAATATTATTTCCTTCTGTTGAAATGCATTTTTGCTGTTTGGAAACAGTTTATAATTTGCATTTCTTGAATGGCGTCCTCATTAAGAATGACCATGACAGTTCATTTCAAGGGATGCACTACATTAGTGTAAATAGAAATAACATGAGTTTGCTGCGTTCTGTGTACCAGCATACTCCCTGGCCTATGCTTGCTATGGTTTTGTACTAGATTTCTTGTGCTTGCAATGTCTTCACAAGTGTGCTTGGGCTTGCTATGTGAATACTACTTGTGAACGTGAAAAAATTGTGATAGCAGTAGCTGCAATTTATTCAAGAGTTATATCATACTTGATCCAGAGTGACTTTGTACTCTCACCTTTAATGTCTTGTAGTTATGTTGTCACAACAACATTCCCTCTTTCCTTTGGAAGTATAACAATATTACTATGTAGAATCAGATATCATATGCAGATATCAGGCCAAATTTCTGAATACCCAATAGTCAGTGTTTATCAACATCTTAAGCTCTGAACAAATCCATTTCTTCAGGGGAAGAAAAGTTATTAAGAGCAGATGTGAAATTGGTGTGATATTTCCCTTTTTCTTATCTTTGCTACCTAATAATCCCTGCAAAAGACAAATTGTCTTTCTGGATTATTTTATTTGGACTCTAAACCTTCCACTGAAAGATGAGTTTTGGTTACAAAAGAGTTCCATTTTTTCTCATGCTGACTGATCCTTCAAGCAACATGTGAAAGAATTTCACTATTTCTTCCTTATCCTGTTAATGCTTTACCAATCACCTCTCTAGAACTGTCATTAGCCTTTCACTTCACTATATATTTGAAATATTTTGAAGTACCATATACAAATATTATTAACATCTTTGTTATGCTCTCTTTTGCACTAATGGAGATGTTAGTAGGGGCCAGATGAGACACTAATCCCCAAAGGTCCCTCTGGACAATTTCTTCTATGTAATGAATTTCCATCTGCCATCGCCCTTTGCCCACCATCTCCAAGACATTTTTTCAAAATCAAATGTTTATAACCAAGTCAGATTAAATTATTTTTCATGGGAAGACTCTGGGACATAAGTTGTTGAGTATTTTTCTGAATCTCAAAACCATATGCTATTTAGTCCTAATGCTGCAACACTGTTTAAACCAAAAAAAACCCCAGCAAAACAAAACAAAAGCACACCCCCCAACCAAAACCAAAAAACAAAACAAACAAACAAAAAAAACAACCAACCAAACAAAAAAACCCAAAAAAAACCCCAAACAAAACAAAACCCCAAAAAACAACAAAACCAAACCAAAACCAGGCTTTTACAGATTTTAGCAAAGTGATGAGGCATGTCGAGCATTTGCATTGAGTAGGGACACAGAATCTTTGCATTTCATTGTTAAATGTCTGTTGCATTTTGATTGAGAACATGGTCTTAGGCTACTACTATTGCTTTTGTGAGAGGGGTGTTGAGCTGAGCAAAACCAAACTGCATACTGTGTTGCAGGCAGAGCTTGCTCCTTCATAGTCAGTATGTCATAAGCAGAGGGAGGGGGAAGCACCATGAGCAAGGAAGTGGTAGAGTGCAGGTGAATCCCACCATATTCTCAGCAATGTGGTTGCCTTCTCAGCTCTCATCTGGGTCATTCTGACCCATTTCCTGGCACATTTTCTGTCCTAGACAATTTTTTAGTAATTCTTCATTCACATCCTAGCTGTCCTGCTATGTCTGTTTAGGGGTTAACCAAGCAATATGAGCCATCTTTTTGAAACTCTCTCTCTACAGAACATGTATGGTTTCTTCCTACTGTGTGCAAAGTCTCTTCCCAGTCCAACGCAAGGCCTGTCACATTCTGAAAAGAGAAAGTGGTTTCTGGATTCTACCTTTAGGGTACAGAATCCCTAGGGCATGACTGGAAGGATGCATTTCCCTTTGATTAACATACTAAGGACTGTGGCCATGCATCTTGGTCCTAAACTTGGGCATGGGCCCATTCCCCTAGCCAAAATTGGTTCTACTTCTCAAACAGAGAGAGGACTCTTAAGCTTGAGTAAAGACCAGGTAGAAGAGACAACTGTTTGAATTACAAGGGTGAGGTCTTACAGGCTTTCAAATCATCTTCAGTGTTCAAAGTCTCCAATCCAGTGCTCAGCTCAGCAAGAAGACAAGAGCTGGTGGTGGAATAAGACCCATGATCATAGGCAAGTTCATTAAGTGAATTTTGCTTACAGTTCAAGTTTTTCATACAGAAGACAAGAGATTATTACACATGTTGCTACAGGCTATAAACCCAAGCCCCATTTACCATAATCAGTTTGCTTACAGTTTTCAAATGACCTTTCAACTAGAGTACTAAAAGTAGTACAGAGTTTCTTTCTTCATATGGCTTCTTGTATTATATAACCAAGCTTCCTTATTTTGGCAGCCCTTTGGTTACACTGCAATGGTACGTCATGAAAGCCATGTCACTTTTGTGTACCTGTAACTCCATAAGGTCTCCTAGAGCCTGGGTAACATACATAAACACCTGACTCTTCATTTGTGGAAACTCCTTTTGTCTGGCAGAGGGGTATTAGGCCTGAATGGGCTGTCAGTATTCTCACATTTCTGCAGTGTGCAGCCAAATTGTCCTGTTCTGGGAATGCTGTAAAGAGACACAGGGCTTCTGCAGCAGAGGCCATGTGCTTTGTCTCTACCACCCAAAAATACAGCAGCTAAATATCTTCCGGCTTATTTTGTACTGGAAGAAGTAAATAAAGTGTTCCTGTGTTACAAAGTCTCAGTTAATAGGCTCTCTTGGACTCGCATGGATCTAGCACAGGTTTCTCTGTTCTAGTCCACAAGATAATCTGTAGCTCAAGGATTCACCTGAAGGGAAACATGTACCTGACTGAATTTGTAGTGGCAATGGGCAAAGTGTTCTTATTTATCTGATTATTTTTTTAAAAGACTACCTTGGATTCCAAATCTTAAAGATAACAAATATTTACTGAAAATAGGACATCATATTTTACACGTTTGTGTATCTTTCACAATTTATGTTCTTCCATCATCAAGATTTTTCTAACATATTGCACATCATATGCTTCCTTAACACCACAATCATCTTCCCACATGTACCAATATTATTAGAATCCAATGCAAAACTTTTTTTTCAGGTAAAAAGAGTATTCCGGAACAGCTAAAATCTAAAAATAATCAGCAATAGAATAAAAATCTTTATTTAAATGTTTTTATACTTTTTGGGTTTGTTTACTTACAAGTAACTGAGAGTAGAATTCTTCTTATGAGTAAAATAGAGACATGTTAAGTTCGTCTTGTGGATTAGAAATTATTAAGAGCTGGTTTTGGCTGGGATCGAGTTAAGTAAGATCAAAAATAAGTGTACTAAAGAATGACAGTCTTTATCAAGAAACAAGAGCAAAGACCATTCCAAAAATTAACAAGGAGAAAAAGAAATAAAGATGATAAATATAATTTTCCCACAAAATTAGTCTTTGAAATTTAGAAACTGCAGTTACTTGATGATTCTGAAAGGAAAAGGATGCGGAAAGGATTTGTTGTTACTCTGCTATCAATGTTATTCAGTTTACTCTTACTTAGTGATGACAAAAATTATGGAAATTATACTACATCTGTTGCTGCAGAGCCTACACCCATCTCTAACTATTAGAGAAATGGGTTAACCCACACGTGCCTACAGATGGGTTTCTTGCACTCTTATCTGGAGTATTGGTGCCACTGACGGATAGATGAAATATACTTGTGGTTAGAGCTGAGATGAAAATTCCCAAGTAGTGGCTAGGCAAAGATGTGGGTCAAAAAACCAAAAATACAGGCAAGCAGACAGTAGTGAAATTCCCACAGACTTTAGTGATTTAATTCTCACTATACCATACTTTCTCATGCAGTCTATTTTTCCATCCATTCAATGTGATCCTTATTAAAGGTGAAATTCACTTTTAATTAGAGGGTAACTGACACAGAATCATTAGAGGTAGACTGAATGCTATATTCTAGTACTTCATCTGATTCACAATGCCTGGTGTTAAAATAATTAGAAAAGATTTAAAGGATGAGAATGCTTCTGGGAAACAAAATATTATCCATGTTGGTACTTTTTGTATAATTTCAAAAGGAGGAGGATTTTTAAAAACTGAATGGAACTTGTACACATAAATTCAACTCTGCTATGTTCAATTTGAGTATCCAGTTTGTCAGAATAACACTATAAAATTTTCTTCTCTCAGGTCCTCTTGAAATGACTAGTCTATTAAATTGCCCATAGATTTTGTCATTCTAGAAATGCCTTTTATTGTCCTGGTTTGCTCTGTCTTGTTATGAGTTTACTGTAGAGGAACATAGTCAATATTTCACATCATATGGAGGAAGAGGATGGGGTGATCATCTTCTGACATATGGACATCCATACCCATCTCCAGGAATCCTCCATTTGTCAGCACATGGTGTCTCTGCGTCCCTTGTGTCCAATCCAACTGTGATTATTGCCATCAGGAAATAATACAGAATACACTGGAGTACCAGTAGCCCATTGGAATAAAAAGAAATATTGACTATACAAAACTGTGTTGCATTTGCAGTAATGTATATGCAAATAAAAATCAACAAAGGCTTTGGAAAAACACTATATTTTTGTTAGTGTCTTTAGTAGACATAATTGTGTTTGGACATTGGACATAAAAGTAAAATAAGTATTAAATAGCCTACCTTAATATGAAAAGGTTACATGGTTCCATAAAAGGAGTAATAAGAGCAATTAGCCTTGTACTGAATTTATATGTTCTGCTTAAATATTTGCAGTCCAAGCAATTAAGGACAGTTTTACACCAACGAACTTCAGATGTTAATAAATTCAACTGTATTTTACAGATTTGTGGAGTTAATGTAGGAAAATACTGCCTATCTGGTGGTACTAGAACACATCTGTGAGTGATGTAAGTGAACCATGCACCCAATATACCTAGCATGATGTAACGTATATAATTAATGAGTGTAGTTTATGAATACAGATATAAATTAACAATCTTAAGGCATGCTTAAGCATTTAAATTGATTTTCTGAAAAGGAATCTCTGATACCTGTTATTTGTTTTGTCTATTCCGGACCAAAAAGATTATGAACATGACAGTGAACTGCTGGGTTTGTGTGATAGCTTATTTGTGTGTTTTAGTCAAGCCAAACTAAAACAAAAGAGCTACTTAATTAGATTTTGCTGCTATTACTGAATGAGCACACACTGCTCATTAACATTTCTCATGTGACTGTTCAGATGGGCAGACCATTTTAAAACAATTCTTAGGATTGTCATTAAGAGTTGGATTCTGATGCTTAAATGAAGGTATGTAGCACACTGTGAGAAGCTCCTCAGTTTCTGAGATATCCATGCAGAGCTAGAAAATGCAGTACAGCGTCTGTAGGAGCCCAGCACCTTTCTGGAGCAGCAGCTGGAGGTGAGAAGCCCCAGGGAGCTAACCCCAGACAAGAGCAAGAATTTCCCTTCAACATGACTCAGACAACTGCCAAAGATCAGCAAAGGCCAGAGGGCAGCATAGCGCCTTCGCCAGTCCCACCAAGAGAAAAGGTGCCACTTTACTAACAGAAACAAAGGTGCCCCACCTCTGGCACAGGGCACAGAGTGATGCACATCTGTATTACTGAACTCTCTCACACTCCAGAAGAGTGGTGGCCTAAAAGCTCTTGATGGAAAATTGCTGCTGGCCTGGCCCAACTCCTGAGCTGAAGTTAGAAGATTTGGGGGTAGTGCTAAAAAGTGGGTCCAGAGCTGTGCTGCTGGCCATGTCCATGCCCAGAGGAGCTCCCAGATAGGCAGTTACTGTTTCCTGGAGCAGGATGGCTGATGGCTGCATCAGGGTGGCTGGTGGCTACAGCAGGGCAAGCCGAGGTGCAGCAGGACCCCCAGAAAAGCACCAGCCAGTGGGAGGAGACACCTGCCTAGCAGCCCTGATGTTCACATGCAAGCAGTGGCTCCCTGAGCCCACCCACCGGACAAACAAGGAGGCTTGCTTGCAGAGCAATGTAGTGGCATTTGGGGTTTTCTTGACATTCAGGGGTGTCTTATCTAATTTTGTTCATTCTTCGCTATTTTTCATGGCTGAAATAAAGGTAAGAGAAGGGACCACCTTAATTCAAATGTGCTAAATATGATTTTGCAGAAGCATGAATAATTAATTACTAAGTAATTCTAGTGTACAGCCTATATAAACATTATAACCCAGTTGAATGTAGCTGAAAAAGAATAAAATATCTGTGCTTAATGTCACACATTTCTGAGTCTTCACTTTTGTTTTATACTATGCATATTCCTCCTACTTCCCTTAGAAGCACTTTTAATACAAAAACTGATGATAGCCTCTGAGGAAAGACTGCCTATGGCAGCATAAAGTTATCCATTTGGCTTCTGACAGGGTTTGCAAGCCCCCTTCATAGCACTGAACCTGAAAAAGCTGTTCTTCCATAGTCAGCTCAAGGATGGCCAAAGAGAAGACAAGGTTTGACTAATAAAGCATGGCAACCAAGGAGAGTCACTTTCTCATGGTTTGGCCTGCACATTGCAAAGTCAGAGACGCCCTCAGAACCTGGAACACTTTTTCAGTGTGAAAGGTCCTATGTTTCCAGAATAGTGCATACATACAAGAGATAGAGAAAGAAGCAATATGGGGTTTATGAAGCTAAATCATTCTTCAAAACTATTGGAGGGTAGAAAACAGGGGACAGGATTAAATAACTTTTTAGAGTGAAGGGAAATCAACAGAAGAGTTTCTCAGAGATCTGCACTGAGACCATCTAATTTGACACGCTTGTAAGTGTTGGAAGTGTCTTGAAGGTAGGGTGAATAGTGAGGAGACAAGTTTGCTGACTGTGATAAATTAAAGAAATAAAGACAGAACAATTGCACTGAAATTCTGCAAAAGCATTTACATACTTCGTAAATGAATGTTAAAGGATGAAAATCAATGTAGATAAATGTAAAACAACATACACAGGTAAAAAAAAAAATAACAAACATCAGAACTTTACATATATGGTAACAGACTCTAGTATTTAGGACTCCAGCCCTGGGATTATAATAGATTATTCAATTAAACCCTCCATTCAGGGCTCAGCAGTGGCTAAAAGGACAGAAAATGCACCAGTTCTAGCTCTGAGACTCCGTGGTATTTTTAAAAATAATTTGAATTTCTAAGAAAGGAAGAACCTAAAGAGTTATGTCATTAGAAGACTTCATCCTAGAAAAGTAACTAAGGGAGGAAATAGTACAGTTTTTAATTGTCATGCATAACATAGAAAAGGTGACTAAATGTTGGTTGCTTGCTGTTGTTTCCTACCAGCTGTAGGAGTACTAATCAAAGCAAATTCAAGGCAGTCAAACCAGTACAGTTCTTCACATGACATTTAGTTATCTGTGGAACTCTTGAAAAGTCCCCATGAAATCAATGTGGATACTATTGTTGATAAGAATTGGTTTTGACATTATACCAACTAGTCACAAGAGCTTAACTGACCTTGAAATCCTAAATTTGTTATTACCTGTATAGTTTTGATCAGCTTCAGATACTAACATCCTTTTAGTCAGCCTGACATGTAAATGAGAGCAGAACTAGGCTCTTACTGTCTATGGTAGACATAGGTACAGCAAACATAAGAAAAATTTATCCTTAATCCTCAAAACTGGGCAGTGACTCAGTTGGAAGCTTTTGTCTTTATGGGGGTTGGGCAAGCTGATTATTCATTTGTTACTTTCCTTTCTTCTTAGTGATAAGTGCATCAGATATGAGCACATTAAAAATACTGTGTGAAAACCAATCTGCGTTTTGGATTAACAATATCTGGCAAGTCTAATTCTCTTGTGTCCTTGGCAATGATGCTGTTAGTCTGCGGTCTTTGCCACAAGTTGGAGCTCCATGCCGCATCATGCAGATATGATCACAGTCTTTCCCAACTAAAATATAGACATTCTTAATCTATAAAGTGAACTACAATTATAATATATTATCAGCTTATTTATTCACAGATAGATTTGGTGTCTTAATCAAAAAAACTAGGTAATGGGAATCATTATAACTTAAAACGTTTGTTGTTTTTTTCTCATTACAACTAAAATTGCAGAAAGCAGAAAAAATCTAACTTTATTGAAGTTTCCACTCCTTTAAACTAGGAAACATTTTAAATTTAAAAAAAAAGAAAAGTAAAACATAAATTAAAAATTTGAAATCTTGAAAATAGAGCAAAAGGAATCATTATGAATGATCCACAGCATCTTTTGTAAACTTTAGAAACAGCACGGCTTGGATCTTCGGAAAATTGGATTATTTGTAATGATAACAGAATCTGCTTAAAAGTTTGAGCAACACAGTACATTTCTTAAACTGTGTTCTTACTGAATATAAAGAAACAAAGGCAGCATTTTAGCCTATGTTCTCTCTAGGAAGTAGTAGGCTTACTTTCCATAGACTTTATTTTTCCTGAAAAAGAGTAAGTCTATTCTCACCTCCTAAAGATAGATGTTTATTCTAGTCTGCATTTTGATCAATCAGAAAATGTACTTTGTTCAGCCTGGCAATGTTTTAACATATCAGTCAGTACTGCTCCTCTTTTTCTTTTCGTTTTGAGTCCAGTGAACAATTGTGATGAAAGTCAAAACGCATTCCTCTATTGTAAAGGATAAAGTGCTTCTCTTGGGATTAGGAAAAATGAAGAGAGGTCTTTTTCTTACATAGAAGAACATCTTAGTCCAAGCCTAAGACAGGAGAACATATTACAGCTAGGGAATCTCTGTATACAATTAGTAGGAAAATTTACATTAGTAGATTCTGGATAGATATGGATTTCTATTTAAAATAAAGTTTTCTAGATTTTTGAAATTCAATGAAACAAGAAGATTCCTCCTGTTCTCTGTAAGATTGCATCATGTTATCAATGTGGTTTCAGTTTTATACATATCACCCAGTTGTCACAGCTGCACTGTAAGATTGTGCCATGTTAAAAGCTATATTCAACTTTTCTGAAGTTACACGCTCTCAAAGAGTTTTTGGTGGTCTGGAGTAACTTGCTTCTCATAGAATAAGATTTATTTCAGTATGAAGGGCAGATTCTCTGTGCTTGGTATGTGTATGGTAAACATCTAGACCTGCATGTCCAAAAATAAATAATCACCCCAGAAAGTCACTATTTTTATAAAAGACATTAAAAGTAGCTACTATGTTTAGAAACCATGGCTCATGCTTGCAGGTATATGTAAGTAGTCCTTGAGCTGCTGGAGGCTGGTGTTTCTGCAACATGTTTCTTCAGGTTTCCAGGGACTTGAAGTCTCTCCAGTCTGTTTTAGCAACCCCCACTGCTAACTTCTCCCTCTATATATCTTTTCATGGAGCATATGGTAGGTGGCATTACGCAGCTAACAGATGTGCCTTTATGATGCCTACAATTTGCACTGTGCATGCAGGGACTTGTAGTATATAAACAGAGGATGGTAGCACTTGATAAGGTCATTATAATGGCTATTTTTGTTGTATGTGTCAGCAAACTCCAGGACTAAGAGAACCCAGAGCAATATATCTGGCAAAGAACACATTTTTATATGTTGCTTATTGTAGATGGGCTGTTAAGATTATTTGATTTATTAGCTTTTTATGGGCCTTCTGCTATGCTAGTATGATGAGTACCTTGGCAGTCCCTTTCATTAATATCCCATAATAGAGTATTTATGATACCACCATTGACTTGTGGAGACATATTTTACATGTCTGCATTGTAAGTCAAAAAACTGGATAGACATGAGTTTAGTGTCAGGGAGTAATAAAAAGGGCTGGATATAGTGTGACTGTGACTATTCTAGTAAGAATGAGTGTCCACTTTAAAACTCAAGAAAAACACAAGGTTATTAGTCTTCCTTTGCAACCAAATATAGTAAATATTGCACCAGTGAAGAATGCTGAAAATGAACAAGCAGGCACTGCAAGCCGTACTGAATAATGCAGCCCCCTTTAAGGTGTTGCTTTACGTTCTTCTGAACCCTGGGTTTGGGGGGGGGGCTCTCACGGGTACAACTTTGATTAGTCCCAGCAGACTCAGTCCTCTTTACTGCAAATGACAGAGAAAGCAGATGAGGTCAGTCACTTGTAAGGTCTGAAAATTCCCCTTTCTCTGCTTTTAGATACAAAGGCACATAACACTCACTAGCTGAAACCTGTGTTCTTTCTGGGTGTGGCAAAAAGAGCTGTTTTAATGTATTAGCAGGTGAATAATAAGTTCCTTAATGGGGTGAAAATGCTACTGGGCAACACTGAGTCAGATTTTGCTCTGCTTTACATCTACATTCATTGGAGTGGGTGCAGAATATGCTATGGTACAATGGCTTTTGTCTGCATATATTCTAATAACTGCATAATTGAGTTGTAATTCAATATATCAACATGTATCTGTGGTTCGTGTTGTGAGTTTTTTCCTTCCAAATTCACCAAAGAGTACAAAGAAAGCAGTAAACACAGTCTGAGATACCCCACCATACTGTTTGTACTCTTAAAGCCGAACACGTGAATAGGTATTTGCAGACCTTGATCCTTTCAGCATAAAGGGGTGGCAAATGCAAACAGATCAAACTGTATTTGCCAGTTATTCTCCACTGATGTTAATCAATAAACCATTGGTCCTTCACCCATTTCTAGGACTCCCTTGCCTGTTTGTTTTGGTTTGGTTTGGTTTGGTTTTTTTTATTTTTGTGCAATGACTTACAGCTTCAATAATCAAGGCAAAAAATCTGAATCAGATTGTAGACATTTACCCAAGACAGTAGGCAGCTGTGAACTGGGCCAGAAGACCCTTGATGTTCTCAGGGCAAACCTACAATGACCAGATAAGCACAGTTTGGCCTTGAGGGAAGGGATGAGTGGCACAGTGTGTTAATCTCCTTGTCACACCAATGGGCTGAATCAAACTTCGGAGATACACCTTTCTTTAGATGAAGTAAGCCCAGAAAACCAGACACCTTTTAGATTGCTAATATTGTGAATCTTATCAGCTGTAAGTATCATACATACTGGATTTTCGGTGTTTATTCTTCATAGTGCAATTTGACTCCTTTAGAAAAAGTATGATTAGATCTACCAAAGCCATTATGAGAAAATTTAATTTCTCTGTGCCAGAACCAACCACAGACAGATTCAGATTTCTCAGGAGAATGGGAAAAAAAAAATCAATATAGACATTGGAAGGCTTCTTTAGATTATTAAGTAGATTGGTGGTGATGGCAGGGTGGTATCCAGAGATGATCTGACAAAGAAAAGGAGTGAGAAAGTTCCAGCAATGGGAGTGGTGGGGCAGAAGAATGGCAAAGGTCAGTGAAGGCTTCACGACTTTGCTTCTCTCCAATCTGCCATTCCCTCCTTTCCCCACATTCATCTAGGTACCGGGACTTCCAGCCCTTTTCCTTTCTCTGTGGATAGTCATCTCCCTTTAAATATGAATTTACCTCTTCTTAGTGTCCCAGTGTAACCTCCTTGCCTAACAGGCCGCTGAGAAAAGAATGGTGTAGTCTGGTGCAGATAGTAAGCCTAGAGCAGGTCTGAGTAAGAAAATGGATGTAGTGCTAGACTTTCTGTTCTGGTCAGACTGGACTAACCTCTGCAGTGGTAGGTGGGTACATATGGTACACATTTAGGGATGAGTGCACATCCCAGCTTCACTTTGTGTGGTAACAGCAGAAAGAGAATCAATGGAAAGAGGAGAGACCTTGATACCTGTCTTTCCACTCACTCTGTGCAGCTGCCCTTTTTATCTATTCCTAGGGTTGGCCAGGGCTCTGACCCATACAAAACAAATCAGGCTTACAAATAAGCATCAGTCAGTCAGCTGGACATCTGGCATCTTTACAATCACCTATGAATGTACCAGGCTGGGTGGGAGGAGTGCTTTTCCTATTACTTGACATCATCAGAAGGTTTGCTCTATTTTTCAAGGCAATTTTCATTAAAATCATATTGTGATTTCTAGTTAAGTGCACACTGATTTACCAGCTGAAGGCTATGAGCAGTTTCTGTTAATTGATGTATACAATTAAAACAAAAGACTTTTTATTCCCTCTGATATTACAGCACTCATAAATTATTCTACAAAGAACCTGTATGGTGGGTTTTGAACCTTTCTAGATTAGGGGCTAAGATCATGCACACAGTTGTTTTTAAACTATCGTTTGCCTTCTTTCCTTTTTTTTCCTATAGGAACTGACCCTCCTGATACTGAATTGTCATTTAAAACATACCTGGGCATCTCTCTGGGCAATCTGTGCCAGTGCTCCGTCACCCTCTGAACCTGATGTTCAGATGGATCCCCCCGTATTTCAGTTTGTGCCTATTTTCTAGTCACTGGGCACCACTGTAAAGAGCCTGTCTTCATCCCCTTTGCACTCTCCCTTCAGGTATTTATATACACTGATGAGATACTCCCTGATCCTTCTCCAGGCTATACAGTTCCAAGTGTCTCAGCCTTTCCTCATAGAAGAGATACTCCAGTCCCTTCATCATCCATATGGCCCTTTGCTGGAGTGTCTCTAGTATGCCCATTTCTCTCTTGTAACTGAGGAGGCCAGAACTGGACACAGGACTCCAGGTGTGGCCTCACCACTACCAAGTAGAGGGGAAGGATCACATCCCTCAATCTACTGGTCATACTTTGCCTAATGCAGCTCAGAACACCATTTGCTTTCTTTGCAGCAAGGGCAGAAGTGCTGGCACATGTTCAGCTTGCTGTCCACCAGGACCTCCAGGTCCTTTTCTGCAAAGTTGCTTTCCAGATGGTCAGCCCCTGGCATACAGTGGTGCATAGGGTTATTTCTCCTATGTACAGGACTTTCCATTTCCCCTTGGTGAACTTCACAAGGTTTCTCCCTGTCTTTTTCTCTAGCCTGTCCAAGTCTCATTGACTGGCAGCACAACTGTCTGGTGTATCAGCCACTCCTCCCAGCTTGGTGTTATCAGCAAACTTGCTAAGGGTACACTCTGCTCCATCATGCTGATCATTAATGAAGATGTCAAACAGGACTAGATGTGGAATTGACCCCTAGGGTACAGCATTGGTTTGTGGTCTCCACCTAGACTTTGCACGGCTGGTCACCACCCTCCGGACTCAGAGGTTTATCCAGTTTTCAGTCCACCTCATCCAGCCTATACCTGATCAGCTTCTCTGTGAGTATCTTATGGAATACAGTGTCAATAGTCTTTACAAAGTCTAGTTAGACAATATCCACTGCTCTTTCCTCATCTACAAAGCCAATAATTTAAACATGGAAAGTTATGAGGTTGATCAAGCATGTTTGTGCTTAAAGGTTGGTCTTCTTTCAGATAAACTCTAGAAAAATCCTTTCTTTTTTTTTAATAATGCATTTGATACATCAATAAATTGTTCTTTTGAGAGTTTCTCCATTATTATTCCATAAATCAAGATGATTGAGATCTCCCCTTACAGATATTTTTTATTTCATAGACAGTATCTTAAAACGTTTTTTGTAAAAATCTTTGAAAGTATGCTTCCAAGATTTCTACGTTCTTTATGTAGCATATGGCTTTATAACTGTAGTCCCTTTCTGTTGTCCATTATATACCAAAAGATTTTTCTTTTCACTGGGACTTATGCAGACAATGGGCATTGCATTTCCTTTACCACCCGCTTTGTGTTATCTGTTGACTTTTTTCTTAGCTTAGCTGCAAAGTAAACAGAAGTATGTGCCTGCTAAAATCCAGGTTTGTCAAACAATATAATAATAATATATTGGTCTATATTTTTTTCATAAGTTTTCAATATATTAATATCTATTCTGTCATACAAGCCAATATTAGGTTTTGAATGGAAAACCATTTTGTATAACAAGGAAAAAATATAAATAATTTAAGATGTCTATTGGAATAAGGTATCAAACCTAAAGAAGTAAACAAGCTGACAACTTCAAGAACAAAACATGTTAATGCTAACAACAGAAGGAACATTACATCATTTAAGGAGACAAGAGTTGAACAATCACCATGAAAAAGATAACTTCTAAGGAAAGACTGCAATAGAGGATAAAGTATTGATAAAAAGATTGCAAAGTACAAAATATTTTAACATAAGATAAACTATTCAAATTGAGCATTCTTGTGAAGGATAGATTTTTTTCTCAGTCTTCCTTCTCAGATAGCATCAAATGCAAGGTCTAATTGAATCTCCAAAGCCAACTTAAAAAAATAAACTCAAAAATTATTATATGTAAAACTTAGATTGTTGGGCTTAGCTTGGTTTCTAGAGAAACCAACTCAACCAACTTTGAGAAACATCAGATACGTTCTCTGGTTTAGTGTTTTGTTATAGCCAGCTCCAGTAAGAGTTCTCACCAACAAGTAATGGCACTTCTCTCTTTCCTCCTAGCTCTCCTTCTGATCCCAAGAAACTTCCAGTCCAGTGTACAGTGACCCAGCTTAAGAAATAGAAGAGATATCACTGGGGGTGGTCAGTCACTGGAATAGGCCCCCCAGGCATCAAGGTTCACGGCATCAAGCCCATCAGAGTTCAAGGAGCATCTGGATGATGCTCTTAGTCATACGGTTTAATGTTAGATAGTCTTGCAAGGAGCAGAGAGTTGGACTCGATGATCCTTGAATCCCTTCCTACTTGAAAAATTCTATGATTCTACAATTCTCTGACAAATACCCTTCAGCCTTGTAATTATGTTGCTTTCTAGATGGAAGTATGGATGCCTTTAAACTGAGGTCGTTCCAGGTGAAAGCTTTGCATAAAGATACTGTATAAAAGACAAGTGGCTCTGTGTCCTTCTCCTATTTCTTTTATACGGGAAAAAATGCGCTTCCAACTGCAATGTGTCAAGGCACAAAACCTTCCTGATTGGTAGATATGTTTGAACTCATATCTGAACAAGTCACTTTGGAAATATTGCTACCTCTTTGTCTGGTTCCTTTGCAGGTTAGGTGGAAGAGAGAGTTCAGCTTTCCAGGACCACTGGCGTGAGAAGCTTTTGGGCCAGGCAGTTAAGTGTCCAGGACTCAATGACTGCTAAACTAGTTGCTTTTTAGTGTGTTTGAAATTATGTTCTTTTGTCCATCTGCAGACTGTTTTATAGACATACAAACTGGTTAACTGAAATAGTTGCCTTTTTTTATAGTGTTTGAAAAAATTTCCTAAATAACAGCATTCATCAAATGCAGCCAACTACCAGATTCTCAAAATCTTACTCACACCAGCAACTATTACACAATATAAAGAGATCCTTAGTAAATTAAAGGGGCCTGAAAACCTTGTGATTGAAAATGTGGTGCTCTGGACAACATTGCTCTGCAACTTTTATGTTCTTCTTCACATAAAAGACATTCACTTCTTTAGAGAAATTGGTATGATGAGTGAGTAATTGGATTTACCTAACTTGTTAGTGATATAAAGTGATTAAACTGGATCACAATTCAAACAACATTTCAAAAAGGAGCATCTTTCAGAAGAGTCTGGTCTTCCAGCTTGTTTTCAGTTTGCCATTGAAATACTGCCATTTTTCCATTTGCTGCACCAAATTACCAGTGAGTTTCCTTTGTGTCTAGTTATACGATGCTCAGAGTGATGAGAGTAATAGCACTCTGAATCAGCTAAGCACTCCGGTTTCAAAGTTAAAGTATCCCTGTAAGATATACTTTTGTTGGGGGTCTCATCACCACATGTCCCTGGTGAGGGATGCTGGTCTCAAGAGAATATCTGAAACAGAGATTTTAATTTAGCTTACAAGGGAAACACAATGATCAGGTTCAGACATTGTTATTAGCACAGCACAGTAGAATATGAACACAGCTCTAAATGGAGAGACTTGGCATTGCACTGAATCAAAGACAACAGTTTTTTTAATAGTTCTGATTATTAATTCAAGGCTTAGTCGTTAAGCAAGTTAATAAAATATCTCAGCATTAATTATATAATTTTATAGCATTTTATATCTAGGTGTCATACAGAAATTAATTAAAGTTAAGTAATTTAGACAATATTCCAACTTTACCAACTCTAACACATCAAGTTTTATTTAAAGAGGTAGGGAGAGGCTGTAGCTTGAAAATAATGCTAAACACTAACACAGCATAAAAAATTAAGGCTGTATATTTTAAAGACTATACACTAATACAGTACACTATAAAGATGAATTTTAAGCCAGTGTGAGTCACAGCATTTTTCCTTTATTCCTTGTGGTATACTAAATATTGAGTTTGCAATAGATGCAATGATAACATGGTATTCTAAGTCTTTCTATGTTTATATAGAGGACAAGAAATAAAAACTATCCCTCTAGTATGCTTAGTACATGCACCTGTAGTTATCATAGTGTGAAGTCACATTGCATAGAGCAAGATACTTTCCTAATGCTATACTTTACCAGAGCTGAATTTATAGTAATCATTAGCAGTGATCTCTACATAGAACTCAGAGCACTTTAGAAATTTATGCACCAGCATCTTCCCCATTTAACAGATGAGGATATTTCAGTCCCTAATAAGAAAATGTTCTACATATTGAAATTTAAAAAAAAAATCTATGGTTAATCTCAAATGTTCCTTAACTACATAATGAAGGGTTATGGTATTTGACTGGAATCATACGGTTTGGAGTAACATTCAAAACATAAACATTGATAGTAAAACCAAGTGCATACATATTAATATGTAACTCCTGCATACTGATCATTTCCTTTGTACAGAATTGTATTCAAAGATCAACTAGTGATGAGACACCAGCCCTGGGAATACAATGCAAGTTTTCTGAATGCCAATATTATGCACAAAGATTGTGCTGCACTGGCTCTAAATTACAAACAGACTTTTCCCTTTGGAAGTCCCTTTTACACATGCTGCTTCAGAGGATGAGAACCACTGTGCCTATCAGATTAATAATATATGTGTTTTAAATAAATATTTTCCCCAAGAAATATTAAAATTATGTTAGACTGGGAAAGTTCCAGACTGTCTCTGATCATTAGTTTTATGCATATAGATAGCATCTTGTTGCAGCCTATAGAATTATGCAATTAATATAGACCTTTTATGTACAGCAATTTTGTAACAAAAACCCTTTCTCAATGCTGCTGGTTGGAGCAGAGAGATTCTGTCTTCAATTTCTGAGAAAGTTGAAAAAAACAACCACAACACAGGGGAGAAAAGCAATAAATAGAACTTTCTTCCAGGCATTCTGGCCATTAATAATTGAAAACCCTTACAACAATCTGAGCCAGTTTACTAGAACAGGTTTTGAAAAATAACCTGTTGTGTTACTTCCCCGCTAACCATCTCTGCACCCTTGGTGAACGGTTGACAGTGTCAGGTGCCTATGCTGTTCAGATATTGCAATGTAGCATATGTTTCATACAGCCCTGAGCCCAGGGAAATGTAGAAGTCTTGTGCTATTTTGTATCTGTGAAGAAAATATTTGTATCTTGGGAAAGATGGCTTGATTTGAGTACCGCTCAATGGATCCTAGAACTTGATTGAAATCATACAACTTTGTATTAAAGTGATTTTTAAAAACAGTAAAAGCATGACTACAGTGTAATTATAGCCAAGTCTGCCCGTATCATGATGCTGAAATTTTGGTAAAGCAATTTTCACCTAAGAATAGTTTGAATGTGGCTTTGTCATACTTTGGATACTTCCAGAGTGATTTCCTATATTTTGTGAGACAAGTTTTTACAGTATTTCCAAATTTTCTATCATAGAATCACAGAATCATTGAATGATTTTAGGTTGGAAAGGACCTTAAAGATCAGCTAGATCCACCCCACCTGCCATAAGAAGGGACATCTTCCACTAGACCAGGTCCATCCAATCTGGCCTTGAACACTTTCAGTGATGGGGCATCCACAACCTCTTTAGGCAACTGCAGCACTGTTCCAGTGCCTCACCACCCTCACAGTGAAGAATTTTTTCCTTACATCTAATTTAATCTACTTGCTTTCAGTTTAAATCCCCCTGTCCTATCACTGCATGCATACCCTTTTAAAAAGTCCCTCTCCTGCTTTCTTGTAGTCTCCCTTTAGATACTGAAAGGCTGCAGTAAGATGTCCCCAGAGCAAATTCTATGAATTTCCTTGGGAATACAAGGCAGTCCAAGAAAATTAACTCCATCTGTGAAATAAATGTAAAGCCTTGTTAAGATATATTAATATCTGTGTGGGT
This sequence comes from Megaceryle maxima, assembly GCA_024605025.1. Taxonomy (NCBI): domain Eukaryota; kingdom Metazoa; phylum Chordata; class Aves; order Coraciiformes; family Cerylidae; genus Megaceryle; species Megaceryle maxima. The sequence continues at coordinate 20,001 of JANHGN010020505.1, read as the reverse complement.
TTTGTTTGTGTTTGGTTGGTTGTTTGGGGTTTTTTTGTAGTGTGTTTTTTGTGGGTTTTGGTTTGGTTTGGTTGTGGGGGTTTTTGTTTGGTTTGGTGGCTTTGTTTGTTTATACTTTATTTAAGTTTTCTTGGTTTGGTTTGATTGGTTGGGGTTTTTTATGGGGTGTTGTTGCTTTTTAATGAATTATTTAACAAGTGGGATGGAATAATCATGACATTGTAGCTTCATTTGGCTTTTGCAGTTAGCCAGTTCATGGGTCTTTCAAAACATTTCAACACCAAGGTGTAATTTGATGATGTAGTCAGACATTTCTTTGATACAGTCCTGGTTATTTACAGTGCACACAAAATTCCATTTTCTTAGACACCATTGCAGTTAAACAAGAAAAAGTTATTTATTTGCCCAAAGTTTCATTTTCCATAGAATTTTCCCACCTCTTAAATGTATGTTTCTTACCTCTGCTTCTTGTCTTTCCGCTGCTTCTTTTTCTCAGTTTTTGACATTGGTTTTTTTTTTTTTTTTTCAAATATTCCTGAAACACACATATCAAATGACACCCAGTAATTTTCTAGTACCTATTTCCTCTTTAGTCTTCTACTGAGTCTGTGTTTTGGGTAGGGGATCCTGTTGTTTCAGGTAAAAGGAAATATACAATTTATGTCTCAATTTAAACCTAATGTGAATGATGGACCAGCATCCACAAAGTTTAATCTAGCTTCTAACACACTTATTTTATAATCTCAATCTTGTTTAAAATGAAGTAGTTCCAAACCGCTTGACATTTTAACCTGGGTGAGAACCAGAATATCATAATCATGGCCTAAATGCCTACTTTGTTGTGCTCTATTCCAAAAGTATCTGTAGGAGATGTGATATGTGGTATGGTATGGAATGGTATAGGTCATGCTGCATCTAACTTAGGTAGCTAATTTTCATCCAGATTTAGGGTGACTTAGTGAATAAGATGTCCTTAAGTGAATGCCTACTGCTACTGCATAGAAATAATGAAGAGTGGTTCTTTTGAAGGTTTTGAGACTAACGCCTAAAATTAGGCATAATGCGAAATTAGATAATTTAGATTTCACAGAATCACAGAATCATCTAGGTTGGAAAAAATCCATGGGATCATTGTGTCCAACCATTCACCCTACTCTACAAGTTCACCCCTAGACCATATCCCCCAACACAACATCTAAGCGATTCTTGAACACATCCAGGGATGGCGATTCACCCACCTCCCTGGGCAGCCTATTCCAATATCCCACCACTCTTTCCATGAAGATTTTTTTCCTAGTGTCTAGTCTAAACCTACCTTGTTTCAGCTTGAAACCATTCCCTCTGGTTCTATCACTAATTACCCAAGAGAAAAGACCAGCACTAACCTCTCTACAATGTCCTCTCAGGTAGTTGTAGAGAGTGATGAGGTCTCCCCTCAGCCTCCTCTTCCTTGAACTAAACAGACCTAGCTCCTTCAAATGGTCCTCATATGATTTATTATCCAGTCCCTTGACCACCTTCATCGCCCTTCTCTGCACCTGCTCCAGCACCTCGATATCCTTCTTGTACTGAGGTGCCCAGAACTGGACACAGTACTCAAGGTGAGGCCTCACCAGT
>JANHGN010020504.1:0-59455 GCA_024605025.1 Megaceryle maxima | reverse complement strand
TATATTTTATTCCATAAAGCAAACTTTAAATAACTCTGGTCCTATAAGAAGTTAGGCATGGATTCCAGTTCATTTTCAATCATGAAGTACCATATTTTAACCTAACAGTTCTTGTTTAACTCCTGTTATTTAGGCTGTTTAAAGTTCTCCTTTTTCTCTGATCAGTTAATGAATTTTTATCTCAATTTAACCAAAAAGCAGCCAAATTTTATAAAAATGTTTATTTCTGCAAAGTGACAAACTTCTCTTCCTTTTCCTTGCTCTGGTCAACTTCAAAATGTAATTACTTCACAAATAGGTATGAGAAAGCATCCTAGATAGTCAGTGTCTGCCCCAAACCTTGGGAAAGTCCCAGCACAAAAACAGAACCAAAAAAAGAGCAGGCTTTAACAACATTGCCAAACAAAATCCCAAGATCCCAACATATAGCATGGAACCGCAAAAATAAAAGACAAACACCACTTCATTTGGACATTATTATTGAGAGACTTGGGATCAAATATTTAGTTGTGCCAAACTTATCTAAAAAACAGAGTGGTGCAGACCACGAAGGCACTAACTTTATGCTGATCTTTTTAATTCTCTAGTCTTCTCTAGAAACTGCCAGTTTTCATCATTCAGCTAGCAAAAATAAAAGCCCACTGTAGTCCTAACTGTCCTACCAATACTAAGAAATGAAGAAGACATACAACATTCTGTCCTGGCTTTGTTGTATCTGGGGCTGCTTACTGCAAAGGAACCCTAATTCCCTTTGCATGATGCTTACAGGGAACAGGGTCTAAGGTGAAGAGTGGGAGACTATAAAAGTTTCCATCATTCTAACTGCATCTCAGTTCGGACTGAAGAACCACACACTACCTCCGAAGCACAGAAGTTTTGAGTAGAAAAAATAGTTTCACTGAGGAGAAGACAATGACTGAACTTGAAGAAACCAGAATGAAAACTAATTTTGCATGAGAATTTAGTAACACTTTGTGAACACCCGTCATTTTCAGTATTCAAGGGTTTACGTACCAGGTTAATAGATCATGCCATTGTCCAAAACATCCCATTTCATGGGACATGTCTAACTCAGGCCACATGTGTTGTTATCATGCCACGGAATAATTACACATTTCAGAGAGCAAACAAAACACTGATCTAACTCTAAGCAACTTTCATGAATTTGACCCTCCTGCAACTCTGTAAAATATGATGAACAAAAAATAATCAGTAATTGAGTGGAAATGGCAGAATGATAAATGATGAGAAGAAAATAATTCTGGAAGTCCAGGGAAAATTACTGAGACCTTGGGTGAACCCCTTTGGTCAAATTTCTATCATTCAGACCAGTCAAGTAATACCCATGGAATCATTTACTGAATAGTATATTATTCAGTATTAGAAGAAAAAAAAAACAAAATCAAAACCAACACAAAAACAGTAGCTGGTCTCAACATGATCAATTATTTGTGGAGTTTTAAAAACTATAGGCAAAAGCATGGTAGCAATAAGCAACACATGTATATCTGATGGTTACATCTGAAAATAAATCTTTGAGCATTTGTGCTTAAGTAGATCTCAGAAGTAACATTCTGAACTTGATATGCTATATCTTTGTTCTGAGTTTATGAGTTAGAGTCTCAATTCTTTCCTCTTGCTGAGAGCTGTGTTAGGTTTCTTCTCTTTGAACATGCAAGACCTCACTGGAGAAGCCTCATGATGAGCAAGAGTATGGCTAACTGAAGTTACTAGCAAATTGGGTAGGAACTCTCTGCCTGCAGAAGTGCAACACTGATTCAATATTGTCACAAAGACAGCACACTCTGGACTAGGCTAGTCCAGGTTCAGCATATGGAATCACAGGCTGGAATGAGGAAGATGTCTAGATACAGAGATGACAAAAAGAGACCATCAATAACACATCATGTGAAACTTAGCAGGTCTACAAGCGCACAAAATTTCAGACTACAGTTCTATTGTTGAAGAATCATTCATCAACAGCTTTTACTTGAGGAGGCTGTATTAGAGCAGGAAAGAATGGGTTCATCTGTTTCTATATAAAACCCAAATATAACTTCTACCAGCATAAACACTCATGAGGACTCAACAGCCCTAGCAACAGGAGAAGGATGCTCCATTTCCAATGTTTTTCATCATTCACATGTCAAGACATGAAAACAGTGGATTTTCCTACCTAAAATCAGCACTAAAAACCTCTTCAGGAATCTTGTAGCACGTGGCCCAGCTTGACACTTCAGTAATACCATACAGATTAAAAATACTTGTTTTGTTCTCCTTGTGCTTCCAACTTTTCAAGAGATTCAGTACAGGAAATGCTTCACCACCAAGAGCTAAGACACGAAGTGAAGTATTTGCTGACAGCACTGTTGATTTAATAATATGAGCTCCAAACCTTCTGAAAAGTGTTGGTGTTGCCTGAATAATACATATTAACAAAACCAAAACAAAACAAAAAGGTAAAGACCTATTATATTTTTACAGTATATGTGTACACCTCTTCTTTATCACATTCACTGCATAGCTATAGCGTGGATGCACTAAATCATCTACCTACAGTAAATGGTATCAACCATCTGATACTAGCATAGATCACACCAGTGTCATGCAAGATGTTGTTTCTTATGTGAAGTCTTTACTGAGTACCCTCAGCACCAATCTATGTTCTTCTGCAGAACTACTTCTTCGCTTACATGTGTTACGGGTTCCTTGTTGTGTCTCAGCTATTACCTAAAGTGCTTGCACACCAGTCCTTATGTTAATTACTTTGAAACTGAAATATGCAAAGTATTCTCTTGATGTTATTGTTTGAGCTTTCTTTCCCTTCAGCTTGTTACAGCAGAAATATAACACAGACATATGACTAACCTGCATACGGAACATTTAATAACACTAACAATTCTTAGGATGCCAGATTCTGCTTTGTTCTTGATTTGTGTAAATATAACAGTTTACATAGATTGGTTCTTTTGAAAGTTTTCAAAACACACTCTAAAATGAGCAGGGGAAAAAGAAGAAGCAAACAAACAAACCCACAGACACCTCACCCACCCCCCTCACCCCCCAAAAAACCCCAAACAAACAGAAACAAAACAAACAGAAACAAAACCACTACGAAACAAAGCAAAGAGCAAACAAAAAATCCAAACCAAACAAACCAAACCACACCACAACAAAAAAAACCTATGATCCTTAAATACAACTATTTCCATAAAACTAAAAGTTATGTAGAGCCTTTTCACTGAAGGGAAAAAACGCAAAAAATTTTAACAGATGCACTTCACACTCATTCTTGCCTACTTTTTCTAGTAAGACAACTGGAAAATTAATGGAATTATTTCTTAGTAGCTTATTTTCTTCTAGCAACAGCTGAAGACCATCACTTTTCAATTGATCATTTTATTTTTCTGCACTGTAAGTCACTAAAGTTAAAAGGGAAAAGAAATTACTCTTTCCCTCCCTCATAACCACTTTTCAGATCTCTCAAGTCTGCTCAAGCAAGTAAGGAGGGGAAGGCAATGTCTTGCTAAAATTTAAGAAACATCATAAAATTATTCGTCATCAATTAAGCTATAAGGAGAACATTTTTGTAATTAAGTCACCTGAGAAGCCTTTCTGTCACTGATTAAAACAATGATAAAAAAAAACCCCACAAAATCAAACTTTCTAAGAAAAGACATCTCAAATACCTTCATTCATTTCACCTTTCTCTATTAAGGATTTTAAAAAGTATAACTTAAGAACTCTTAAAAAACATACTTTAAAAATCTTGCTAATAAAGCTTAGTATCTTGGATTCTTTTTCCAAAAGCAAGTGAGCTAAACTGATCAAGAAGCACATACATGATAAGAAAATCTATACCATAAAGCTTTAAAGCAATAAAAATAAAATAAATAAGAGCAGAGAATAAAGTCACAAGAAGGGGAATCTTCAGCTAACTACTCACTAATCTTAAATTTATACCCTACAAACTACCATCATTCCTCTAAAATAAAAATGAAATCTCAGCATTTCTGCAAGTGCAAATACTTCAGAATTACAACATTAGTGACAAAGCAAAGCTTGGACGTTGATTTATCATAATTAATTGACTAACCAGACCTTGCTCATTTTGTCTGAAGTCAGTTACAACCAAGACCATTCGCAGTGACTCTTCCCCTCAAACCTTGATTTAAGTTTCTGTACTCAATAGTTGTACAAAATACCTCTTTGCACAACAAGGCAAGGGCTAGTCTTATTCAGCCATGCTGATGGAAGCTCATACTTTCAAAAGTATGAGTTAATTTTTGAAAAATTAACTTTAAAACTATTGAAATTGAGATCATAAAGGAGATAATCTATTTCAAAACATAAGGGGTAAATGAAGCCTCATATAAACAGGTGTGCTGAAAACACAGTGTTGCTGTGGAATTAGTTATTCTCTTGCTCTCATTATTGTAAAAATGACAAACATTTCATCACCCTTTAAACGGCACTGGTTTAATTGTTTTCTTAGCAGAGAGACTACCATTAAAACTTGAAAGTTGTTTATGAGGAAAAGCTTTAAGATCAAGCCTATTAATAAGTACTGAAAGTGTCTGTAACAGGTTAGTCCATTATCAGATTCTTCTGAACTGCTTAATTAACAGAATAATTTAATTCTCAAGAATTAATTGTTTCTTAAGATGAGTATCAGTTTTATCTTTACTTCATTGTCTTCTGTCACAAAATTTTAAGGCTTTGATCAAAGGGTAACTTACCAAACATCTAACACACTACATTAAGGATAGCATGAGCTATGCTTTCAAGGAACAACATTCCTGCACTAGTTTCATTAGCATCTCGACTGACTAGCACACATTAGCAAAGGTAAGGAGCAAGATATTGAAGACAATTATCTCAGGTGTTGCCTACCTGCAACACTGTCACATGGTGATGGTGAAATAGGGCAGTTGACAGCTCCACTGGCATCATTTTAATAGTGTTTGGTACAACAAGGATAGAGGCTCCACTTGTCAGAGCAACAAACAATTCAACCACAGATGGGTCAAATGTTAGAGGAGAAGCCAGGAACAGCACATCATCCTGTGTGATCTCAAATATGGACCTAAAATAAGAAAGCTAGAAATTACAAATCTGATGCATGCTGTTAAAAAAATATTTCCAAACTAGAAGAGCAGCATCAAAGAAACAAAGCTTATAGGCTGCGCTGAATACAGGCATCTGTGGGCCAGACATTGTGAGCACAAGCTCCCATACCAAGACTGTAATTACTGATTAAACTAATGAGGTCCTTTAAAAGACACCCAGCACATTACACACCAATACAGTACATTGAAGGGCATATTTCAGCTATTTTATGCTTGTTAAGAAAAGGAAAAGAAAAAAAAGGCATTTTTCATAACAGATTTTTTTTTTTTAAGTATTAAATGAAGCAGAATAACACTTAAGTAGCCTAAAAAGAATTTGGATCTAAAAAGTATTTGCTGTGTTCTGTAGAACTGTAAACAAATAATTAATTTTGTTACCTATTTCTTATAAACTGCAAGCCAGAATGCAACACTTGCAGCAACAGCATATTATTTGAAGTACACTCCTCAACAATTCAGGTAAAGCAGCATTTAAACTTTAAAAATAACAGTTAAACAAAATTTTACATCATATTTAGAAACAAACACAAACCTGAAAAGGCAGGAAAGGAGGGAGAAGTGGTGTGAGCAAAAACCCAATCTACTCTCCTCTGAAGTGTTAAAAAAAGAGCCCCTAAATGTCAAATTTGTTAAAGCATTTTAAAGAAAAAACAGAAACCACACTTACTTAAGATGCTGGATATTTGGCATTATACATTTGTGAGGCACTCTGACTATTTTTGGGATCCCTGTAGTTCCTGATGTATGCAAGACATAAGCTAAAGAGTATTTCTGGCCAACATCCTTGTATCCTCCTTCCGATGTTTTTACTTTGGTTTGCTCTGGGCAAACGCTATATCCTGGCTGTGAGTTATCCACAGCTTCAAAAGGTTTGTATTTACTTTTCACATCATTTACTTGTGAATTTAAACTAGTGTCGCTTGAGTTCACTTGGAAGAGAGTTAAACCAATATGTTCTATTGAGGAAGAATTGTGGCAAAAGTAACCAACATGGGACGTATGAAATTTCTGTAAGAGAAAATAAACAGTGTAAACAGCAGAACTGTGGACATATTGCTATTGTTCTACTGTATACAATGAAATATGAAACAGCATTTCATACAAGTAAGCTGCCATTTTTCATGCCTCTACTTTTGGAGGACACGTCAGGCAGCTTTAAGCTCATGTATTTTTATATATTAGAAGTAAATACAGAGATTATAAATGCAAAACAAACAATTCTCTGAACAAATAATGAAAAGAAAGGGGAAATATACAAAATAATTCTGCAGAAGATGAACATGGAATTATAACTAGATAGTCCAATCTTGTCCATTCCCTTTGCAGTCAGTGAGTGTGTAAGTTTAGGGAGGAGTAGGACAACAGGAAACCAAATAATTAAATGCTGGAGTTGTTTGTTTGTTTTTGTTTTTTTTCTTCCAACTATGGCAAAGATTTTCAACTCTCAAGCTTGACATATGGAAAACAAGCCCGGAAAAGTCTTCCAATGCCAGTGCCCAACAAGCTTGCCTCCTGGACAACACTGTAATAGGAAAGAAGGCAATTTTTTTTGTAGAGGAAGAGAAGCGCTTTGTACTTCCAAAGATGTTGTTTTCTGAATGAGAACAACAACCTCTTGACATGAAGAAACCAAACAACCCCATTCAAGCTTATTAAAACAGAATACAGTGTGAATAGCTTCACACTTCTAAATTGCGCTTTAATAATTCCTGTACAGGTCTAAACACTTACATTTATTTTGTCATTCTCAACAAGAATATACTGAAGATTGGTTTTCTTCATGAAATAAGTAGATAACATTGGTGGTGCATCTGGATCAATAGGAGAATAGGCAGCTGGAACTTGAAGGATTCTAACAAGACACAAATGTTTTAAACTTGCTTAAAAAAAATTAAGGGAGATCCTTTGAAATTTCACTAATGCTTCTTTTATACTTTCATAGCTCTCAGAGCTACAAAATGTAGATGTAACATGACTTTCAAAGATTTAATTGGAAATAGAGTAGTAAGAACAATCACCGTTGCCTTTTGGTATTTTACAGCAAGGAAATAGATTAAAGCTAGATAATTCAGCATTATTTCTGGCCAAGTAGGATGGTGATGACAAAGGTATCGCATCAACAGCATCATGTTTTAAAAGCTTCTGCTACTGACTAGGAACAGAAATACAAGCTTTTAATTTCTACATACATAACACATATAGACATATTTTAAAAACCATTGAAAACACTTTCTCTTCTAACTAGTCTAAAGAATCCAGTGTAAGAAAATCTGAGCACGTACTGCAATTTCTTCCCTAATTAACAAGCAGAGGAACACTAGAGTACCACTCTGCTCTCATTTGCTGGGCTTCCTCAACAGTTGCTCACTACAAACCTCCCCTCTAGTGGCTCCATTTGATAAAGACAAGCACTTGAATTTAACACCACAAAAGGCCAAGGTGAGTAAACAGCGACTAAAATATGAATGTTTCCCATAACGCTTCAGATTTCTTATAAGGCTGATTTCCCACGTACAATTAATTATACTTCCTCTATATGCAAGTGATTTATCACTTGATATATGAGACATAGAATGAAGACTCAGAAACCTCTGTATTCTGCATATTCAAGTAGCCACTGATATCAGTAAGAACCTAAATCTGCCCTGTGTCATACATAGCAGTGAACAACTCAGCAACAATAGCTCTAAGATTCAAAACACCCCAGTCCTTCCTAGTCACACAGCAAAAGAAAACTGTGTTGCTGCTCAGTTCATTGGGTTATTGCTATGTCAGGTTGGAAAGGACCTCAGCATGCCTAGTGCTGCCAACCTCCTGCTCAAGCAGGGCCAGCTGAGATACCAGACCAAGTTGTTCAGGACTTTAGCCAGTCAGGTCTTGAAAACCTCCAGGGATTATGTCTGCACAACATGTCCAGGCAACTCACTCTGTTGCTGGACTCAGGGGAAAATTGTTTCTTGATCAGTGAGAAAGTTCCTCAGCACTTCTGGGAGGTTTATGATTACATCAGTCCTTCCTTCGCTTTGCTGAAATCTTTATACACCCCTGTGACACATCTTCTTGTCCAACGGGGGTTACATTAGAAGACAAAGGTCCCTTCCAACCCCAGCCATTCTATGATTCTTGCACTACTGCGTATTTTATGTGCAGTGTGACAATCAGAAAATACTGACATAGGTCATCCCCTAGGAAGCACAACTGCTGCTGTATACATCAGCTGAAGAAGGGTATGCTTGTGATGCTGCAATTCTATAATACAAAATAAACATAATGGATTCAAGAGATACATACATATAAGTGATATAAACATTAGAATTCAACAGCAGAAATTTTAAAAACTGCTGAACTAACATGAGTGTTGAGATCACAAACATTTCAATTTCCCAGCCATTAAATAATCAATGTCACTTCAATGCTGCATTACTCATTACTTTTTTCTACTGTATTTATAATGGAACTTTAACTACACTCATTATGTTAAAAGCATGAAATTTGTTTTCAGTACACTTTTTTTTTCCTAGCAAGAAAAGAATGCATTAAAAACCTGCATACTCTTTTTTGTTGTATATATACATTTATTGTTAGATCAACTCCATTTTTAAACAAGCACAAAGATACTAATAATTATTTTTTATATTTCTATAAATATGCTTAATTAATTTTTTAAAAGTAGACATACACTTTAGATCAACAAACTTAAAATTAAAAACAAAACAAAACAAAACAAATTTTACTGGTTTTTTCAAAAGATTATACTGTTATCTCTTTTCTTAAAGAATGCAAGACTCCGGTGTCTCTTGACTCTCTCTACTGCTGTATTATTACTGCATTTTGTTGTTATTAAAAATGTAAACAACCTGAAAATTTGCTTTAATAGAGATGACCCTTAAACCCCCCCCCCCCCCCCCAAGACTGCATGCATTCAAACCATTACCCTAAGATCCAAGACGGTAAGTTTATTCCTGGGTAGCAGTAAAGGCCTATTTCACACTTTCCTTGCTGATCACAGTGCTTTTGAAGGAAAGCTGTTAATTCCATGGCAAGCTTAACCACCGTGGCATAGGTGTAGAAATCTGGAGGTTTACCACTGCATTCGTCAAACCACACTGCTTGTCTGTCAGAGTACAGGCTAGCTGCCTGATTCACCATTTCCTGGAGAGTCATCACGGCTGCAGATCTCCAGTCCTCCTGAAAGATGAACAAACCAGGCTGCATTGTCATCTCCTAACTTCTATGATTTTAGTCAACTTATGTAAGTACACAAAACACTACCAAGTAGGAAAACAGACACTTGGCAGAAAATACACTGTTTCACCACAGCTTACATTGCAAAAGTGTAAAGCTTAATACTCCTATTGTTTGTCATGGGTGCCATCCAAAGGCCCAGGATACAGTAACTCACAAAGATTTCATTGCACAGTGGTGGACTGTTTCTCACCATTATGTCTTTAAAGTTAGGTACAACTGAAGTAATAACTTTATTAGTAGAACTTAATAATTTTCTCTTTAAAATTATCAAATAAGAATCACTCCTTTGCAAGCAGAAAACCCAACACATCAATGCCCAAGGTTTTTAGGGTACTGCTCACACTGCTGCATGCCTCTGCCCTAAGGACCCACCTGTGACACCCATACTGGATGACTGAACCGTGGACCAGAAAGCTCTGGGCTAAGGCCACCTCTCATAAAACCACAGAATCATTCAGGTTGGAAAAGGCCGTTAGGATCATCAAGTCCAACCATTAACCCTACTCTACAAAGTTTACCCTTAAACCATGTCCCTCAACACCACATCTGAACGGCCCTTAAACACATTCAGGTATGGTGACTCAACCACCTCCCTAGGCAGCCTATTCCAGTGTCTGACTACTCTTACTATGAAAATTTTTTGCCTAATGTCCAGTCTAAACCTACCCTGTTACAGCTTGACTCCATTCCCTCTTGTTCTATAGCTAACTACCTGTTAGTGGAGACCAGCACCAACCTCTCTACAATGTCCTTTCAGGTAGTTGTAGAGAGTGATGAGGTCTCCCCTTAGCCTGCTCTTCCTCAAACTAAACAGTCCCAGCTCCTTCAATCGCTCCTCAGCGATCGCTCGCCTCCGCCTCGCCACGGCCAGGCCTCTGCAGCGGTTCCGAGGAGGGAGAGGCGGCTCCTGCACACCCCGCCACGCTCTAAGTCTCTCCCGCCCCGTTTCCACACACGGCCTGGCCGCTGCGCCACGAGCACCACAGGACCTCTGCGGGATGGAGGCCATGAGCGCGGCCCCGCCGACCGCAGCCACTGACCCCGAAGGCCGGGGCTCGGGATCCCCACCTGAGGCAGCGCCGAGCAGCATCTCCCAGTGCCCTCCTTCGCTCTGTCACGACCTAGCAACGGAAGGTCAGCGGCTCTGATTGGCGAGGCAGTGCTCGTCCTGCCCGACTCTGCAGTAACAGGGCACTTTCATTGGCCAATGGCCGTCGCGCTCTTTGAGCATCTACAAACTGCGCCAGGTCCGCCTGTGCCCTGGGTGGGTCGGCGTCATTTTTCCCTGAGGGTTAGGGAACAGCGCGTGCGCAGGAGTCCTCCCAGCTCCACGGCAACTCTGCTTCAGACAGGAGAAAGGGGCTAAAACAAACTCAGAGCGTTGGAGTGAAGGGCGGGGTTCCCTCGCCACACTCACAGTTTTTAAGTCTCTGCCCTGGTGTCCTCTTCCCTTTGCCTCCCTCCCCCCGGAGTGGTACGAGCCTCGCAGCCGGTGCTATCGCTGCTGGGCCGGGGCAGGTGGTAACCCTTCGCTCCTCGGCCGAGCTGAAGCGGCGGGAGCCGCGCCGTAAGCAGCCGCTGCTGGGCTCCCGACCGGCGAGGGAGGTGACCGCGGTGCCCTTCGCCGTCGGCTGGCTTTTAGAGGCGGCAGAGGGAGTGAGCGTGCCGGGAGCGGGAGCTGGTGCTAGGTGGGCTGCATGCGGGAGGGGACGATGCACGTCACGGTTTGTTCCTGGGTCGAGGCTCTTAGAAGGTGACTTGACTAAAGAAACCTTTGATGCGTAGCGCCGGTGAGCGCAGTGAAAAGATAACGAGGAGACCAGTTTATAACCATTTTTAATATTACACGCGGGAGAAGTTAGACATTACTAGCTTTTCTACTGTTTTGTCACATTTTGTAAATGATAATTTGGCACAGTTGCACATTGGTAATACAGCAGAAACGGTTTCACAGTAAAACATTAAAATAATACAGATAGCGGTACCTAAACCCAGAGCCGTTTTCTCCCCCAGCATACTCATTGCGTGTGTGTGTGTCAGCAGTGTGTGATTTAAAACAGGCCTGGTAACCCAAAGTGTAAATCCAGCTGTCAGAGAATAAAATGACACTTGGAAAGTATCTCCCCTTAGCTTAAGAAGATAAGGCATGTAGTGTATCTAAAAATCACAGTGCTTACAGTAGCAGATACTGCAATTTCACATGCATAACATGGAGGGGAAAAAGGCATTAGGACTAATTTTATTGAAATCAGAATTATGCCACCTAGTGCTCAAATCACATTTAAGCAATTATTACTGGACTTCAAAATACCAGTTTTGTTGAAAACAGTTATAAGAGTTTTTTCCACAAGTTTAACTTACAGCCTGTTCTACCAACAATTTCTGATAAACCTACAGACTTCTGCTTGCAACCTTACTGAACTGCGCTCCCACGTTTTTATCTCAAGTAGAAAGGGGTCCTCACACATATCTAACTTAAGAGCTCATCCCTTGTAAAAATGATTGCTTTTTTTGAGGACAGGAAAGAAGGTGAAAAATGTTAATGACAGTTCTTCTGTTTTCTCACAGAAGTCCAACCTGTTCTTTTGCTCGGTTTACTGTCCAGATGAACAGTTACAGTTCTGTTAAAAAAACAAAACAAAACAACCAACCAAAAACAACAACAAAACCCCACCTTGCTAATAAGACAGAAGAGATCCACATATATCCCCCAATATGCGGATCTGGGCTTTGGTGAAGAACACAGAGTAAGAGCCCAATGCTCATGAAAATCAAGATTTCTCCCACAGGCTTGACTGCAAATAGATTCCTATTCCACTGCACGAGGCACAGCCTTGATTTCATTAAATGTATTTACATGCTTTCTTGAGTTGGGACTTACATGTTGTGAATGTCTATCAGTCACAATTGCTACAAATCCCACATAAGAAAGCACCTTCATTAATTTCATCACCGATTCTGTAATTCTCAACTATGTGGAAGATGGTGGGGAAGGAAGAAGCTCTTAAACGTCTTTTTTAACAGTGTCACAAACAATTATTAGGCCAAAAATATATAATATTAAATAGAAAAATCTAAGTTGCTGGTATTCAGTGGAAAAAACTGAGGTATACAAAATATTTTTACAATTGTGCGTAAATTTGCAATAGTTTTCAAAAGGTGCTTTTCCGTTTTCACCTAGTGGTTCATCGTCCAAGTGATCCTCATGTATACAAGTAACCGTGTAATTGTGACGAATTAAAAAATACAATGCATTCAATAGCTAATGGTTCTGCAGAACTCTATTTTAACATGACATTTACTGTAACAGCAGTGATGTAGTAAAATAAGGCTATACATCAACTCTTAAGCTGATGTATTGTTCTTACTGTTAAAAATGAAAAGTGACTATATTTTTCAGTTTGCTTTGGAATGTTGACATGAAAAGCACACTAAGACTTGCTCAAACTTTAGAAATGGTCAAGACTTTTATACTAGAGAAAACAAGCTTTAAAACGGGAAAAAAATGGCAGTGCCAAGTGGTTTTTCTCCTTCCACATCCTGTTGGCAACTAATAAAAGCACACAAAGATAATGTAATTACACTGGACTTAAAGTTATAAAACTAGAGAGCTTTTGGCTGAGCGTTTCCCTGAGTCTTCCTTTTGAAAAATCATTATGTTCAAAGAAGCTGTTACAAAGGACTTGAGTAATACAGGCTCTTTAGCTATATATGCACTTAGATACTTCTTAAAAAGCCTAAGCAAGAACTGCTGAGGAAGCAACTTGATTTTTCAGAATGTGGTATTTTTCCTAAGGAGAAAAACCAAACTTCACATATTTTTGCACTAAGATTTTGATTAATTTGAAATTAGACCACATGATTTCTGAACAAGTCTAATAGGGATATCTTTTCAGGGCAAGACCGAAACAAAGAACTCTGGGACTGCTACATAATTTAAAAAACTTTGGTTTTTATAATATTTTATAAGAAAATAGAAGGCACAACTACAACTGTGCATCAAAACTATATGATTTTGTTCTTTAATCTGCTTACATTGTTTTCATCAGAACATTGGACTTTGTGTAAGTCTTTGCTGTATAGATGTGTTTAGTAACAGTAATTAACTGTAATAAGCTTTCCATATTACCTACACGTACTATTAGCAAGAAGGCATCTTTGAAAAAGGTACATTCAAGAGCAGATGAACTGGTGTCCATCCACTAAAAATTCACCACTCCAGCTCTACAGGATACTCTCCAGTGAGACATGCTGTGCAATGACCAATCTTTCCAACACGTGACTTCTGGGTTTTCTCATTTGCTTGTCTTGCTTTGATGCTTTCTTGCACGGACGATACCAGCCCTTCCACAGAAAGATAGACAACACTGTCTGCTCCTAAAGGAAATAAAGAATTCTGTCGGGTTAAACTGCAATACTGTACCAAATGCAATGCTCTTTGGAAATGTAATCACATTATTGTATGGATTACAATGTCAGATGGATCACCTTACCTAAAGAGAATAGATATGAAAAATGATCAGACCATAATAATAAGCCTTGCCCTTCTCAAATTATTTGTGCAGGGAGCAGACTCATTGAAATCTAGACAGAAAGTTCTGAGTTGGGAACAAATATGCCACCCATACTGCAAAAATAGAAACAAAGTCCAGAGTGTGTATGAAGACTCCCTCAACTCCTTGTAGTTTCCCAGTTACCCTGTAGTTCAGGTCTGGAAGCAGATGTGTGTGTGGCTGGTGCTTCCCAAACTGAGCACCCAGGACTACAAACCCTTACTGGGGCTTGGAAGAGGGGAAGACCGTCATGTTAAAAAAATAATCGGTATACTGTTCATGCAAATGTTCTAGCAGTAGGAAAGTTTGATAGCCTTTTCATATTAGTTTTCTATCATTTGCACTCATTATTTTGTGAACAGTACTTAAAACTGAGATCCAACAAGCTTCAATTATTTCCACTTGCCATCACAATAATTTAGGGGAAAAGAATTCATTGCATTATTAGACAGTAACAGTATTTAATACAGGGAATCTGGCTTTAGCTTCCTAACTGTAACCACTGCTATGTTCTTAAACCATTAAAAAAAATATTTTGCAGCCCAATAGGCCATATACAGTAGATGTCCTCACTCACAAGCCTTCACGTGACTTCTGTTGCCGATACCCTGATGATGAGCATGTTATTTACCACATCAGAACAACATAAGCTGTTGGTTCTCCTTTTGTTCTGCTGCAAACATGACTCACTCTAGAGATCTGAGAATGTATTTAACATTCTTTGATTAGTTTCAAATGTCATTTCTTTCAAAGTGAAATATGTAATGCAGTCAAAATTATTTACATAAATTTCAATTTGTAGAGAAATTGGTGTTTACAAATTCCAAACATATTTTTATGAATAGCTAATGAAAGTGAAACTACATTAACTTTGCATTACAGGACAGATTTTTAACCACATAATTTCTTCCTGGTATTTTGCCTACAGTAGCTCCTTTTCCCCAGAAGGAGCTGTAAGTATTGGAAAGCTGTGTTGTCCCACCTTATTTGTAATTTAGGATTATGCATCCTAATGCTTTCTATTGTTTGGGCAAGTATAATTCCCTAACTTGGTTAAGAAGTGTGTAGCTAAATTGGTTTGATCTGTAGGGTACTCACAATGCAGAAATTTAGTGTACCAACTTTACAATGGCACAATGCCATTGTTGCCTTGATGTGTTATGCTTTATTTTGATATAGACAATAGAATACCTACAGATGAAAACTGTCTCTCAAAAAAAAAAAAACAAACCCCTAACCAAACAACAAAAAAACCCCACAAAGAGTAGCATTTACCTATATAGTTTGCAAGATCATGAAATTCAGGTCTGTTGGCAATGAGTTCTTCTTTAGTCGGAATGTTTATTCCCATGTAACAAGGAAATCTTATGGGAGGTGAAGCCACACGAATGTGCACCTGAATAAAAAAATTGTTTCAAAAGAGACAGCTGTAAGGTGAAAGTCAGCAGATTGTAACAAAAGAGCAAAAACCCCGTTCTGCAAAATAATTATGAAGAACAGAACACAGCACTACGCAGAAGTCATGGAACGGTTAAAAATCAGCTAAAGGTTTTTTCAGATGCCAACACAGCAGGAGAGAGAAAGACAGTTTAGAATTTATTTTTACAGTATTTCCTAATATTATTAAAAGGTTCCATCCTGATTTCACTTTTCTTCTATGGTGTTCAGTCCTTGACGCACATGTTTTGGTTTACGGAGTCAAACATGATACAGAACATTTTTTCTCCAGTGACAAGACTTGCACATTCCATTTCAATTAAAATATTTTAAATCAATTAAAACAATTTTGCTCAGGTGACTTAAGGCATGCACTATTTACTGCAGTATGTGATTATATTTAATGAAGTACAAGTTATACATATGCCACAAATACCATACCAATACTTGATTTTCTGACCCTGACTGATTTGTTTTCCATTCTCTATTTTCCAGATAGTGCTTTATAAACAGACACCTGTTTCTCTCCACTTAATCAACCAAAAATCACCGTCATGGCAAATGAACTTCTTAACATGCCTTCACAATAAACATGACCTAGCCTTTCTTTTGTTGCACTTGCCCTTTTAAGTAAGGAAAAAATGTATAGCACAAATGCAGACAAACCCCTGTGCTTTACCCTCCCATCAATCTTCTGTCTACAAACTGTATTGTACTGAGTGAAAACTAACTTACCTCTTTGGCTCCCGATTCTCTCAGTAGTTTTATTATGGGTGAAATGGTATTACCCCTCACAATTGAATCATCAATGATAACAACTCGCTTGCCTTTAAAATTATCAGACAGAACACCAAACTTCTTTGCAACACCAAGTTGCCGTAACCTCATGTTTGGCTGGATAAAGGTTCTTCCTACATATCGGTTTTTACAGAGTACTTCAACATATGGTAGTCCACACTGTAAACAGGAGACAGTTAAATGGAATTAATATCTAAACAAATGGTTATTCTCTGTTACCGTTTTGTTGGCTTTTTTAACCAACCTCGGGACTTCGTGTGACTTCACAATAACCAAAAAACTTTGAAATACCTTAACATAGTGGAATAACAACAGAAAACACAAGTGCAGATGACTCAATAGGAATACCTGGTGTACTAAAGGTATAAAGCTTTATCAGTATAACACTAACAGCTCATACCATTATACTTCATTACCAAAAAAAAAAAAAAAAAGATATGTGTAAATATGCTTGGGAAAAACAAAAACAAGTTAACATGTACCTTTTGAGCATAACCAAGAGCTGCTGGGGTTGCAGACTCTGGAACAGTGCTAACCAGGTCTGCTTCCACAGGTGCTTCAATAGCAAGCTGTTGCCCGCATCTTCTCCTGACTGAATACACCATCTGACCTAAGAACAGCAACAAGTGTTTTTTCTGGTAAGCAAAATTCAGATTTCCTCTTAGTACTGCTGTACAAATTTCTGCATCAACTTGCAGGCATAGAAGTCAGGAAGAAGGAAAGAAGTAGATATGCCTGCCCTTTTGTAACATGCATCTTCTATATTTAGGCTGGTTTCTCCAGCAGACAAAGCTTGTGCAATCCAGCTGTCTGCCTCTGTCTGCTTACTAACTAGGAATCAGTTTGTAAAATTCACTTCAAATTTATTAAGGGGATAACAAGCCTCAGAAGCTTTTAAGGTCCTACAAAATCTGTAACATAGTACTAAGGCATGTAAGGAGTGATGATATTGAAGGTGAAAAGGATCATGAAAAATAGGGACGTGGAGTGAAACTGGCTTTATAATGGTGGGAGACTCCGTAGGATCAAGAGAGGGCATGGCTTTAGAAAGCAAAGCGCTTGTTTGTTAGGTATGAGAGTCTTGGCTAATACCTTGTCACTGAGACAGTCTTTGAGGGCTTCTGCTGAAATTATAAAAGCATTAGACTGACAACACACAAGTTATATGAAAAGCATCTTCCTGCAGTAACCCTTTCTTGCAAAAGAAAACACCAAGATAAAGCTATTTTGCAGATTCCATTTCATAAGTAATTCTTAAAAAGTTTTCCAAGAACCAATAAAGTTTCTTTCTTAAGTCTCTCACTTTTAAGGGTTACTTCCTCTACCTTAATCATGTTTGTGGCTCTTGTCATCCCTTTCGTAGGACTATGCAGACAGCCTGACTGAAGCTGTAAGCACAACCAGGAACAGGAAGGTGATATTACATGCTTCTCCTGATGAGTTTTATCCCCTCAAGAACTGTGACAAATAACTCTGTCCCAGTCCTGCTCTGCAAGCTCACATTCAGTGGTATCCTACATCCTTTCCAGAGTCCTTGTTCTCTAGAATAACATCTGCTGCTATTTAGGGAGGAGCTTTGTGCATTACATCTTCTTACCTTCAAAAATACTGTCTGGTCTTGCAAAATAAACATATTCAAAGATGCAGAATGCTGACGGATCTCCCTCAGGTCTCGGTACAACGTCCAGTGTCTGGACATCATATCTGGATATTTTCACAATCTCTCCAGGAAGAACCTCACGATAGTACCTTGAAAGAGAAACACATATCATTTAGAAATGACCTGAAACTAGATAATAGTTTTGAAATATAAACAAGATTTATATGACAGGAAAAAAATGCTTTTGAACATCCTAACATAACAATTTTCTTCTCTCATAGGATTTGATCTGGAATGTTTTAAAACCAAGAAGACAAGTGACCCTTACTGAAACAGTCTGAATTAATATCCCAAAGCAGTAAATTAGTACCAAAAGAATTATTGTATTCTTCCTATATGTGACACATACAGCACTCAGTCTAGCACAGGCTTAAGTGAGATTAAATAGATTTTATTAATTTAGTCCTAGATAAATACTAGAGGGCTTTTCTATGAAAGCTAATAAACATTATAATGCAATATAAAAATGATAATCAAGAACAAAGATGGTAGCCACAAAATCCTGCCCCACCAGCCAGTATCTAGAGACATATCTGTCTAGTGGTAACAGGCAGCTACCCCTCCAGATCACATAAAGATGACTGGAAATACACATTCCAATTCTCATATTTGAAGAAATAAGGTATAGCATTATGTTTATTATGTTACAATGTTTAACCTTATTAAACATTTTTATGGATTCTTTAGTGAGTCCTCAGGTAGCTATTTGAACAATTTCAATCTAAATCTATCTCAAAATCTGGAATTATTCTCGAGATATAAATCAGAGGTGAGCAAATCAGTGATTATTCACTGGTCAGATACTAGCATTAGCCAGCAGTTAAAAAACCCACAAGCTTCATCTGTCAGTCCTACATAGTAAGCTTCTCTTTACAGAGATTTTGAAGAAGTTCCAGGAAATGGTTATTCTTATCCATATGTAGAATAAATTGTCTCAGCCCCCTGTTACCAACAGCTAATAGTTCCACGGAGACAGAGTAGAAGTTACAGCAAGAGAGTACAGAACACCATACCTACAAATAAACACCATAGAATGGAATAAAAGACCTCTAAGGTGCAGTCATGTTGCTTCCTGATTTTGCTTTACATTTCTTTTTATTCAGTAGTTGTGTTTTTAATGCAATTTTCCAGTTTTTTACTTGAAGAGGATCCAACTTTTCTTATTAGTCTAGTCCCCAAATGCACATTTTTTTAATATCTGGTTAGCAAAGTGAATATGCTTCCTCATAATCCTTCTTACTTTAATTATGTTCTAGTTCACAACTGCCTTCCACTTCAAAATTCAAAAGAGAATTTGCAGTCTCTTGAAGAGCCTCTTACTCTTCTCCTTCTATCCAGAGAAAGTATCACACCTTTCTTTTCAGAGTATCTTGGCTAGACAGGTAACATGAATGTCACCTCTGGTTTTGATTCAGGTGGGTGTTTGCATGCATGCAAGTAGTTGCAGGTGCCTATCATTTTTTTCAAACAAGGAGACTGGCTCATCAGGCAGCATATGCTACAGCTCAGCCTGTGAGCTACCAATGTGACCTTTCTGTAGTTGAAGAATTATTTTGTAACACAGCAATTCTGCTGCAGACAAGCCTAAAATGAAGAAGTTATATGGATAACCAGGTTTAATTCAACATGCAATATGTTTAATTCAAATGCAACAAGTAAGAGGCATTTACTCTACAACAGTAAAGTCGTCTTGACTGTTACTTTCTGAACACCTAATTCTTCTACATGAATGTTCAAGAAAATAAACTGGCAAAAAACCTCCCTCCAAACAGATTACGGTATTTGGCAGTTTGAGATTTAATGTTTAATTGCTGCCTGAGCAGAGCTTTCACATAAAGTGAGAATCAGCACACTTACTCTGCACCGATAGACAGAAAGCTGCAGGATTCAGAAGACACAACCCATCCTTCTGTTTCACTGTTATCTTTTCCTGAAATGAAAGACTTCAGTCAGAGTCCACAATTCTTGTTACCATTAATGCTGTGTGTTCCCTCTCCCAATTGCATTTCTACTGCAGTATCTGGTTTGCTATGGTTTTGGTTGACAAGTGCATTCCAAAGTTTCTGTAGTATTTTTGAAAAAGACCTGACAAACAATGTAAACATCCTGAACCTGTTCTAGGCAAAAGTGGAAGTAACAGCGTCATATTCACAGTTCACAAAGAGAGACAATTCAGACAACTACCTTTGTTATCCCTGCACTATTACAAACTTTTCCAAATCTAATTCAGTGACTTTAGATACACACTTTTCTTCATGCAAGAAGCTCCTTACTTTTCCTATGAGAAATGCCTTGATACAACGATTGTATTTTATGATTTACATTTATATAGCTAATATAAATTATTACAGCGGGTGCTGGATTGAATTCCTATAATGAGAGTTCTAAAAACAGGGACAGGAAAGATGAAATTGTGTAAGACAGAGTGGGAATGTTTGTATGCTTTAAAAAAATCATAATTCTTCTTGTGGTTAAAATTACCAAGTTTTGTGAAGAGATGGAAGCATTTACTACTTTGCCTTTGGATTATTTTATTTTTATACAAATGAAGAGATTTTAACCTCGCTTCATAGAAAATGTTGATTTGCAGGCTAAACAGGAAGACAAGGAATTTTTCCCATAACTTGACCCTGTAGTATTTCATTAGCATACCATATGTGACAGAGTACTTGGAATTTAGGAATAAAATGCTAGTAATCCAGCACTTTCGGGGCACCTTACTACAGGAGAAAGGAAGAAAACACTTGTTTCTGGACTGGCATAGTCCTGAGCAACTGGCTCTAGGTGGCCCTGCTTGAGCAGGGGATTTGGATCAGATGACCTCCAGACATCCCATCCAACCTCAACACTTCTGTGATTCTGTTCATCCCTGCTTTCCTGTTTATGTGATAAGATGTTAAATTTTCACAAATACCCTGTTACAGTTGGGCTGCCTAATTCTGACACTGTCATCAGGTGACTAGGATTCCCTTTGCTGGGAACAGAAAAGATGTTTGCAGACTTCCTATAAAATACTTTCTCCTTACTAACATTTTCTTTTTGTTTGTTTCAAATTTTCAGAACTGACTTTTGCATCACATATTCCTACTTACACCTCAGCAAGTGTAGCTTTAATTACTTACATTGATGATTTCAGGCACAAGCTATATATATGTATATGAATATATATGTATGGTTTACCTTTTCCATTCATGTCTCCTACTGGAATAAGGCGACCAATGCAGAGAGGGCGATTCCCATACGGATCACGTACTGCATAGATTATGTCTTTGTGCATAATTAGCAATGAATATGAAGTTGGAGTTTCATTCATTAAATTTTTTATTCTGAAATGAGATATAGGTGAACATAATGGTGTGTCACACAAACAGCCGTGTCGAATTAAAGCTGCGTATCATGCTGAGATTAAAATGTTGTTCTTGCTTCTGAAACCCACCCTCCTCCTCACCTTGCTACCCAGTCGGCTGTATCATCATTTTCTAGAGGAGGTGTGAAGGCCAGCAGCTGGGTGATCAGTTCACTGTCAGAACTGGTTGACAGTCCTACACCATGCCGCATAAGCTTTTAAGATACAAAACAAAAAGTGTTACCAACATTAAAAGAAGTCCTATATAACACATTGCACCTTTGTGCAATGAATAAATGTTTTAAAACATATCAGTGTTTCAGGTGAATCAGATCATAGTAACATCAAATTTCTTACAACAAACCACATGTATAAAAAGAGCTGGTATAATCATCTGTGCCTAGTGCTATATTTCTCTCTTTGCTCCACATACAATCAAAATTAATATCACCAATATTCAGGACATAAATTAATGGTTGGACTATTTAATCATCTCTGTGCTTCTGCTTTTTCTGGGAAGATAGGTAAAATACACAAGGGAAAATATGAATTTGCCTCTAGCAGATACAGAAAGAGACATCAAGGCAGAATGCTGGTTTGGTGACAAAACAACAACAACAAAGAGGTGTGAAGGGAAGCAGAGCGGGATTAAAAAAAATATAATCCTACAACTTAATTTTGCTAGACCTGGTCAGTCAAACAGTTCTGTCTTGGCATATTTATGTTTCTAGGGGAGAAGAATATTCAGCGTGTCGAGCCAACGATTACAACCCATTCAATGATGCATTACAGTTCCTAATTTTTATCTTTAGAAGTAATTTTCTATCTCATGTAACTCTGATTCTCAAGTCTCCATCTATATTTCCTCAACAGTTTGTGGTTTTTTTTTTCGCATCCATTCACACACTTGTGGCTCTAATGAAAGATGGGCTAGGTTCCTTTGGACATACCATACATTTGACTCACTTAACACAAGAATATGTCCTCCTGCTTTTGTGATGGAACGTATCATAGAAGAGATTTCACAATGAAACATCTGCTAAATTTTAATTCGGTTCTTTAACACGTATCCTTCTAGCCAAACCCACTATACAATTTGTCATTTGTTGGTTTATGTCTCAATAGTGCTCATGATTAATTTAGCAAGCCAGAAATATAAATAAAGACAATATTCCAAATCAGACACTTCATAATAGAATTACCTCACCTTATTATGCCTCTTCTAACTCTAGCATATGATTTGCTCCTTCTGTAAGCCACCACAAAGGAGCAGAGCTTCAAGCCAAGCTACCTTTTCTTGTGGCTGAGTTAGCTTTCTTGCTTGATCAATAGGAAAGTGAACATCAGTCTAGAAGATTGGTGAATTATCCCCTGTGACAGTCAGAAATGCCTCCCCTCCCCAGGATTCCCCAACCCCAAATGATCTAATTTGATTATGGGGATCTTTCACTACCTCAAGCAGTTTGGTATTAAGGAAAAGTCATAGCAAACCTTGCTCGCTGCTGCCTCATACTCGGAAAGAAACAATTGCAGACCCTCCCAAAGGAGGAACTAACCTTCCTCCTGAGTCGTACAGCGTTTGTTAGCTCCCCATTGTGTGCCACAGCAATCTTCCCATGAAGAGTCTCTACGACAAAAGGCTGGCAGTTCTGCAGTTCAGAAATTCCTGAAGTGGAGTACCTTGTGTGTCCAATACCAAGGTTTGAAACGTACAGCTTCTTCAGGCTGTCTGCATTGAAGACGTGATTTATAAGACCCATTCCCTTGGGAGAAGAAGAAAGTTCTGTTTGGTTTTGTTTTTCCTGGCAACTTCCTCATTTCTCCTTCTGTTTTTGATACAGCATTAACACAAGCAACATTAAGAGAAAGGCAAATAACCTGAATAACATGGGAAAGAAAGAAGCTGAGTAGTTGTCATAGTGATATATCAGATCCCATTACTCCTGTTTTTAAATAAAGCAATATACATGTTTGTCCTGAGGATTTTCATGGAACAATCTATTCCCTGACTAAAATTACATCTTATGAAATCACTACCAAATTGTTGTATTGTTTAAAAACACCAGAATAAAAGACTGCTAGAAGTTGGAGGAAAAAAAAAAAAAGTCACCAAAGGGAAATTCATAACACCTTTTGCAAGTTAGCACTATATTGGATTTATTTTTATACTGGATCCATAATGTTAGATTCCACTGTCATTCTTGCCAATGTCAGAAGCAAAGATTTTTTCAAGAGGATTTATTTTTCACTTAAAACAAACATTTTGTAGAGCCAAGTGGCCTTCTATCTAAAGCAGAAACACTTCAAAACATTTTAGCCAGCTGTCAGGTGCCTCTTTTGGCATCAAGCACTATGTGGAGACAATCAGCAGCCATAATAGCCTGAAAAAAAAAACACTGTACAGAGAGTAGAAATTAAGACTGGATTCCAGGGCCTCCTATACACTCCTGCTTCTGCCCATGTCAAATATTTACATCCTTCTATGGTCAGTTAGTTTCCCTGTCATGCATGGTAATTGTGATCTACACAATAGCACATGCTTCTCTAGGACATAGGATACACAGGAGAGGTCTGAAGCTGTGGATGGTGAATGTGAATGTGAGGGATGGGACAGGAAAGAGAAATTGGTTGAAGTGTTTTCAGAGCTCACCCAAAAATGTTTAAAGAAAGCTCAGCTTTAGGGTATTTTCTGCAGTGGCTGCTATAGAGTCAGAATACCAAAAGGCTGTGGTTGCATGTGTGGTTTTAGGATACTTACAATCACGTTAAAAAGTTACTGCCTCAAACTGTCAAAATGGAACAAATTTGTTCAGCAAACCTTATGCCAGATCAGTTATCATCTGTTGTCTCACAGATGACATAAAGGTGATCTAGAGTCTACGGCATGTGCTCATATATGTACAGAAATGCAACCACACATTCTTTTTTTTACTTAGGCCAACTTTATCCTAACAGGAGATCTGGAAGTTCACAGGTCCAGTATTGGTGCATGTGGTTGTGTTAAGCATTGCAATAGCTTAAACAAGCAATGTTGGTTTAAAACAGATTTGGTTACACCAGTACATAAACTTTTAATTGCAGTTTGAAATATTCCTCTGATTTAGACTGCACTGGTGTGGGATGGCAAATGAGAATTACACCACTATAAAAAGTTCCCAATGAAGACAACCTTATGTCTTTAAAAAGGCCTGGTACATGCCAGTACATATAATGATCTGATAGTGGTCTGATGAATAGCTAGCTACTTTAATATATTTTTCTGCATATCAAATTGTGAAACAATCAAATAAGGTCTTTCTTCTACTGGAAGTGATATGTCTATAAAAGAGATTTAAGTTTTTCAACATCCTGAACTAACAGAGCTACAACAGCACTATTTTGTTATACAGATACAGCCGAAAGGCTCTGACAGACAAATCTGGACTAGTCCTTCTGGAATAGTTTAAAATAAAGGATTAATAACCTTTGTCACGGTCTATTAATCTGTGGTCAAAGGCTGGCAACAATCAGAAGGGAACATGTACTCATGCCTTAGATGCTCCAATAAATGTATTATGTTTTAAACTGTTGACAAAAGTGAGTTTGCACAGAAGCACTGGGTAGTAAATGAATGCAGTGAGAAGCAGGTACCTGTTGTCTCTGCTATGAAGAGTTGTCAATGGGAGTAGCATTTCAGCTGCTGACATTTTTATGGACTGGTTTACAAGTCCTAAATTTATTTCCATCAGTGTAACAGACCCAAACATTTATTACATTAGCACCATTTCCAGGATTAAAAAAAGTCATACAAATAGTACTCCAGACTCTTTATTACACTCTGGTTATTACAGATTTTTAAAATGCTGTAGCTGAGAAACATATTTCATGGATTAAAAAACCCATCACATGCTCTTGCAAGTCTTCAAATATCAAAGCTGATATGATGAGATAGTTAAATTCTTAGCATGAGAGCTAAGTTTTGCAGCTCAGTAACATGGAAACACTACAGATTATGATATCACTTGCTGGAAGTTCATTCTGAAATGCTCTTTTTACTTCAGGATATATACAGCAGCCCACTATAAAGGAAGGTGGAATTCCTGTAAACCTTAAGGAAAGGTGAAAGCCAAGCAGGCGCATGAATGAAGAACAGATAACATGGTGCTAAAGTTGAGAAAAGATGCACTTAAAAGTGTGTGTATGTGTAAATCAGGGTGAAAGTACCAGAGAGGAGGGGGGAAATGCCTGCAGAAGTGACAAAAATTATGTTTGATGAGAAAAGATTTTGTGTGAGGCACTGAGCAGTCCTGCATAGATAAACAAGCTCCTGCAGGAAAGCAGTTCTCACTCTTGGTCTCATTTGAACAACTTCATTAGTCTTCCTCAGAGACCTCTGAACATGAAGACAAATTGCTTTCTGACTGTGGTCAGAGAACACACATCAGGAATTGCCCCACTGTTATTTTGCTAATGTAGTTTTATTTCCTGCTCTTCTTTATTTCCTTCCTTCTTGCTGTTCTTTTTTTCTCTGCTATTCCAAGGTAGAATAAGCTGATGGTTACTTTTTTTCCTATCACTATGCAATACAGAATGAGCAGAAACATCCCCAGAGCATGCAGGCATTCTCCTTGGCATAATACTTTCAAGGCTATGGCCATTTTATGTCTTTTAACACCCCTTAAGATTCTCTCAGTTCAAGAAAGACTGTGTGACCTTCTCAGGTCTCCATTCAATCTTTTATTCTGTTTATTTTTACCTATGAGTAAAGTAGCTGCCACTTCCTCAAGTCTCAAAACTGCAAGAATTAGTCATCCATTTGCTTGTGCATAGCCTGTAACTCTATTTATTTTCTCAAGTTGCATTGCTACTCCAGAGTTAGCACCTTAGGTGCAAGGTGACTTTGGTAACTAGTAACTAGTTTTTGTGACATCAGTAGCCTGACCTGGATTCTTCTGTGTGCCTGCAACTGTGTGCGTAGGTACACCCAGCAGGACAATGTTGGCATATTTGTCTAAAATACGCACTTAAGACAGAAATTCCTCAAATAACAGAATTCGATACTATGACTGACAAATCCAAAACAGTCCATCAAGGCATGTCACTTTCCCCCTAATTATTCTGTTTCCTATCTGAAACAAACTTTCATGCATGTCAGTTAGGCATCTACAAAACATTAATTTACATTTTACCTTGTGCACTTTGAATGCCTGGGATGACTCTCCATCACTTGTCACAATTCCAGCACTCTCCTGGCCCCTATGGACAAAATATAATTAACGTAAAACACTACAACGCTTAGAATGAAATGCTTTAACGTACAATGAGCTGGTGGTTTTTCATCTGTTCTTTACATGAAATTTTAATGTAAGCTTATTTGTTGTTTTATTTTACAGGCTTGTAATCAAAACTGGTTTCTTGCCCATGTTATTATGCTTTATTTCAAAACAGTCACATAAGGTTTGTGCCTTAGCCCACTGAATTGTGGGAATCTTTCTGCTAATAAGAACTGGCTCAGGCTCTTACTGCAGTCCTGTTTCAGTGTAGGCATAAAACAACAGCAGATGCTTAATCTGAAAAGCCACTTTGCAGTGATAGTCTAGGGTCTATTAGTAGGCTCCACAGCACTACTGTATTTCTGCTTTGGTTTGAAGAGAGGTGTTAAGAAACTGATGGTTTTGCGTAAGAGAATGCATTGTCTCTTCAACTGATCACCTATGCAGAAGCTTTGGCATTCTTGCACTCAAGCTAGCATTCACACCTCTAAAAGGTATATGGACCCTCTGGTAGAAATGTTTGAGCACATAAAACTAGTATCAGGCATCACAGCTTCTAAACTAAAGCAAAACAAGTCTGGTGTACAGCGTCACTGCAAATGGAAATAGTTCTCTTACAGCAGAGCAGCCTCAGGCTGACAGTTGGGTTTTTGTTGAGCAGAAGAGCTGTATCAGCTGAAATGACAGAGTTTTCCCCAGCCTGCACCCTGTTCTCCCCAGCCCTGTCTCCCTGCTTGGTCCATGGGCAGATTCTCTGATGTTGCCCTGCCAGAGGCAGGCAGAATCCTGCACAGCTGCCCAAAGTTTAGAATTTGGCCTTTATCCATTGAAAAAGGTGCGTTTTGCTGACTGGGTTTTTTTGTGGCTAACAGTGCAGGCTGCTTGATCTTCCATTAAGAGGCTTCCTGGAATAAGGCAAGAGTGTCACCTCTAACAAAACTGCTGCCCTATACCTTATACCTAACACCGTGCCTGTTCACACTCATAGGGACTTTGGTGGTCTGGTGAGCTCCCATCCACTCTCATATTTAATAATGACTAACAAGCAAAGATGTTTTTCTTTAAAAAATAAAAACGTAGAATATTAGATGAATAAGCTATTTGTGCATTAGATTGGTTTAACTCAAGTCACTGAAATGATTCGGTATAAGCAACAAAAAAACTGGACACAAAAAAATCTACAGAAGGGATGCTAATCTACAACTGACCATGCTCATTACCAATTTTATTCAGTTCCTGAAATCCCTTTATTGGTCATTAGCGCCATTTGTATGTAAGGCAAAATTTTAAAGAACATTTGCTTACAGAAAGACAAAACAAACTTCACATATATCCTAACAAATTTACCCTGTTATCGACACAGTTCTTCAAGAGAAAAATCAGAGATGAGGACATTCTTAAACCCATTTATTTTAACTCAGGATGATGTCCCATCTATAAACATGAAGACTGGTAGCAAAACTTGAGGGCTGATATACTGCATTCAGCAACTTTTAATTCCAGTGTTAACATTATAGGCAATTTCTATTTATATACCAACACTATCCCTTTAAACATCAACAAAAATCAATAGCGAGAAAGAGGGAAGCAAACATCGTGAAGGAAAGGCCGTTGGATTACACCTTTCACGTAGCACTGATGAAAGAAAAGGAAGCTCATTGCCACAGTTGAATTTCATTGCCACAAAGCTTACACAATGTTACCGATTTAGTCAGAGCTTTTTTTAATAAAAAGAGCTTTTTTATTAAAACATAACTGAAACCCAATGAATATTAGAGTTAAAAACGTTCGAAAACCATCAGTTCAAAATCAAATACTACACGGACAAGCGAATGTAAAGTAGGATGATCCTACCCATGTAAACTAAGACAAACTCGAAGCTGGTTCGGGAGGCTCAGCCCCAGGGCTCCCAGCTGTGACCCCCAGGGCAGCCAGAGGCAGCCGCCATGACCACCCAGCGAAAAGCAGGAGAGAGAATGGGGTTTGGAGGTGGGTGTCTCCGTGCTTTTGTATTGTTTATTTTTAAAAAAGGAACACGATAGTGCCACTCTCCTCCTCCCTCCCGTTACAACCACCGAGCTCGCACCGAAGCTCTTTCACCCCCCCCCCCCCCCCCCCCCCCCCCCCCCAACCCCCCATCCAGGCCCTGCCGGGCAGGAGGCCCCTCGGCTCTCCCGCCCCGCTTCCCGCCCGAGCTGCTTTATTCGCCGGCCTCTCACACCGAGCCTGCTTATTTGGCAGTTTCTCAAGTTACTCCCCTCAGGCAGCTTGAGCCAGTAAAACTAGATCCTTTCATCTCGGCGGAGCTTACTGACAACCAGCCGTCTGGTTTCCTAGGAAACAAAATCTTGGCTAGAAATAGTGAATCATTTCCAGGTCACTTTCAACATGGAGAGTGGAGCAGGGAAGCACTGGACTGAGGAGGAGGTTAAAGCCTTGTTAAGCGTCTGGTCAGAAAAAAATATCAGAAAGCAACTCCACGGCACCCTGAGGAATAAAGGAATATTTATCTACATTGCTAAGAGGTTGCAGGAGTTAGGAGTTTGCAGGGATTGGAAACAGTGTCGTGCAAAGTATAAAAATCTGAAGTATGAATACAGAACGGTTAAATATGCCCACAACTCTGGGGATGTCACTAAAACCATGAAGTTTTTCCATGATCTGGATGCCATATTGCGATATGAACCTGTCACACAATTAGCAGCAGAAGAAAACGGCAGGTGTTCTGTGACCGAGGCGCAGCTGAACACAAGCCCCACAACAGAGAGCACGCAAGGTAAAAAACTCTTTTTTGCTTCTATTTTTCGCTCTTTGCTTTAAAACCAGAGGGAACAAAACCGAAGCCCGAGTTTGCTCGAGCCGAAGCGGAGGTTGCGCAGCCCCAGCAGCACTGTTGGAACTGACTTGATGCACTCCTCGCACAGGGGAATAAAATGTTAGCACCCACCAGTGTCGAAGTCTGTAAATACAGCGTAATGCTAGCAAAATTATGCTAACTGCTTGTATTGCAGCCTCGGTGAGTACTTGCTGGTGTCAAGGCTCCTGCACTTGCTTTAAACGTTATATGAGGAAAAGCTGTTTTCTGTTGACATTTGTTCACATTACTTTGGAAGCATGTTTTGTAGAGCTCCCATTCAGATGTAGACTTAAAGAAAGAGAAAAGGTTGAAACTGTAATTATTTTGTTGTTGTTATTTGTGACACAAGTGAAATTTAGGATTTTTATTCTTATTTCTCTGTAACTGAAAATTTAAGTATCATGACTAAAAAATTATTTTGTAAGCAATTCAACTTAAATATTTAAGAAACAGGGTTAATAGCTTCTCATTAAAAATTGTAGTGAAGAAAGTAAAACCCAACATGTTTATCAGACTGTTTTGAAGCAAACCAAACAAATACAACTGCTTTTATTCTGAAGGGGCTTTTAACAAATTATTTGCATCTCTTGCTTTACTCAGCCCCCTCTACATATGCATTTAAGCTGTGCTTAACATTTCATTAGGGTCAATCTGCTATTTGACATCACTCAAATCTCCTGGTCACATCCTAAATGTCACTGAAGCATAAGCCCCAGTAATAGTTATAAGTACCAAAATAAGATGTCTAAAAAGAGAAATGAAAAGCTTAGCCATTTGTTCCCACAGTATGTGGCAATTTACATTAACTGAGATTCCTGATCTTCTAAGAAAACAAAAACCTCAATGTAAGTATCAGGGGAGACTGCTAAAGGCACAGGAAGGAGCTGGACATCTAGCTTGCCCTTGTAACCTTCCACATTTCCCTCTACAGTATGTTTTACAGGTCTGAGGAAAAGAAATTGACATTTTTCTTGTCATTGTTTACCTTAACAAAAAGCTTGACCTTAATTTGTCATCAGTAGCAGAAAGTCTCTAATCTGTCAAAGTAATTTTAAATTAAAATGGCAAATTTGCAATACTTTTAACGTGCTCTCTGCAATTGTGTAATGCAATCCATTTTTATTTTTAAACTTGCGGAACCGAGGTTAATACAAGTTGTTACACTTCTAAGGATTACATAAAACTAAGATAATGTCCTTCATGTGAGGATCTGCCCTTAGATTACCCTGTTTTGATGTAGTTTACACCAACTGTTAATCCTAATACTCCTCTGCCTTAGACCTCTAGCAAGTTTGAATCAGAAAATGTTAATTTCAGTTATGAATCCCAAACTAGAATATGTATTAAAAAAATTACTCCAAGGTGACACACACCTCATTTTGAAGCATTAGGACAGTCTGGTTTTTAAAGTGATATACATTTAAATCTGTCTCTTAAGCGTGCAATCATTTCTGTTACTCCCTTTAAGAAAGAATTAATGCAACTAATTGTAATAATGCAACACTAACGGTAGGAATTTAAATGCAAGTATTTTCACAACGGCCATAATTCAGCCACAAAGAAAACCCACTAAGATAGAAATGTGTCCTGCAGCTATACAGAATGCATACATTCAGAACAAGGGGCAGAGAGAACAGCTCTGAGAGCATCAACTTTCTTCGTTTAAGAATGCAAGTCAAGCCAACAACGCTGTACTAGAGGCCCAGTCCTTTTCTGGCTGCAGAGTCGCGATGTCTGCCCAGCTCAGCACTTTGGAAGGGCATCTGTAAAGCTAAAACGGCATCTGTGGCTCTGCAGCTGATGCTCCCACGCTCTTTTGTGGGCGCAGATCTGACGGGGTCGTTCCCACATTAGGAAACGCGCCTCATCAAGCAGGCGACGGCAGCTGGCAACCCCCAGCCGCAGCAGCCAACCTGGCTGGAGCCCCATGGCCGGCGGGAGGGCGGGGCAGGCCCCGATATGGGCATCCTCTGCCCTAAGGCAAACTCACCGAAGTACTTTTGAGTCCCTACGGGTCCCCTGAAGGGCTTCTCCCTTTCAAGCACGGTGTTACAGGAGAGAAGGAGGAAATGGTCCCTCCCCTCTTTAAAAAGAGGCCGAGGAGCCTTATTTTGACAAGAGCTGGAGGAACCAAGGCCTGTGACTTGGGTAGCAAGAACAAAATGCTATCAACAAGCTAAAACCTGTGATAAATAATACTGTCCACCATGCATGTCTTTATTTTAAGAACCTTGTAGCTATACTAGTTAGTTTTGTTTAAAAAGCAAGATGAGGGATAGACAGGGCATGCTCCCAAAGAAATGACTATATTTTTACCATTCTGCTTAGCCTCAGTCTAAGTGTTCGTACCCATCCTGGAAGTAAAGCTACAAAGCTTGTCTTTGTGTTTGATTTGCTTGATTATCTCAACTACTAGGAGACTGCTGGGGAAGGGGAAGAAGGGAAAGAAAGACGAAAAGAGACTGCTTTTATGGGAGTGGATGGTAACTGTGTGTTTCCCTGAGGTGTTTTTTTTTTCATATCTGGTAAAATCAGTTCTCTTTTGGATGTGTAACCAAAGAAATGGATACTGAAAATCACAATCAAATCTAAGAGAGAGGTGTCTCCAGACAAACTTGGTAGCAACACAGACAACAATTCCCTCTTGATTCATAGAAAGATGACACTTTTTGCATAAGTACATACAGCAGTGCAAGACAGTGATGTTTACATTGTCCTTCCAAACTACATGTTTTCAGAGCTGTAGTTTAAATGATCATTATAAATATAAGAAACAACTGAACATGTTCACTTCTTTTAAAATTTAGTCTGTGTATTATCCCAGTAATCAACAGCCATGAAAATGCATCTAGTTATTCATGGTGCACTGTGAAAAATGTTATCATTCATTAGAGTTCAAATGAATGACCCTCCCATTTTGTTAACTAGTTTTGATTGTTTTAAGGTAGATCAAGTACTCGATTTACAAAAGTAAAGCTCACCTAGTAATTAATGTTAAGTTACATATGCTCTTTTATATTTCTCTCTATGTTAAAATATAATGAACTGGCCACTCTCCTTGCCCTTCATTTTACTACAGCAAATGCAGAAAAATTATGTCTGAGCAGAAATGCATCAGCAATGAGGATATTATCATATGTATAAAACTCAGACAGCTACTAGAAATGCAAAAAGAACCTTCAGAAATGCCTACTTGAAAATGCCATTCATATATAGTTTTCCATGTCTGGACTTCCAACATTAAGCATTGACAAGTATTTTATATGCATGTATTTTTTAATATATGTGCAGTACTCTTCTTGAGTAAATTTTTTGCTCATCAGATTCCCCCCATCAAATATTTTTACAGATTTTTTTGTGTTAACTGTTCTTATTTAATAATAATACATTGTAGTATTAAAGAGAAACAATTTAATTAAACTTGATCATCATAGTATCCATGGCACACTTAGCAGCCTTCCAAGAGAGAATTTATTTCCTCTCTCCGTAGTTTGCTTTGCAGTTCTTAGGATGAAACACCAATCCTGGCACTAGAGGTGGAGGCATGAGCACACCTTTCCCTCCATCAGCCTGGCCGCAGCGGGTAGGAGCTCCTGCTGGAGAAGCAAGGCTGAGAGCTGGGAGCAATTGGAGATCAGGCCGCTGCATCTCTGAGTCATTCTGAGCCTTGCTGCAAGTCAGGAGCATTTAGGATAATGTTTTCAAATTAATCCAAATGCAGTTTTCAGTTTCACCTACATCAGGGATACCAGGTTGCATCCTAACCTCACCTCATTACCGTACCTTGTGACAAACTACCACAGTACCTTTGAACAGGTAGCTTTGATCTGTGTGACCTGGCTCACTGGCGCTGACAGTAGCTTGACTCCCCATACAGTCAGTACATTGAATACAGCTTTATGACCACAGAACAACTTAAAAGTCTGTTGATTCTGAAAATTAAGCTAATTCAGAACATGACTTACATATGCTGCTTTCCAAACTTACATAGCAGTTGGTATAATACTGCTTTTTAAACAAATGTAGGAATGCTTATAGCGTGAACAGGTAGACTGAATCCTGTCAGCTACAAATGTCTTTTCCCTAGTCATAGTACTTTCCTGCTTTTCCTGTGCCATTATAGAATTCCCCATAGGTTTCCACAACTCTTTACAGAACATCCTTGTTTTCTTCATGTTTTTCTCTTTTTTTTTTTTTTTTGTTACATAAATGGATTTGTGTTTATCTGAATCCATGTGCAAAGTCCATTTTTACTTGTATGTCTCTTACTTTTCAGTATCTGCTATCAAACTACACTTTTAATATGCTATCCGCCACAAATACTGAGTCAGAAAAGTATATAAATCACTAGAATCATGTTGGTTTCTACAAATTTTAATATATACTTCAAACAGGCTTCATATGCAAGATGCAAAATAATTTACCTCCTATAACTTGTGTCCCCTTATGGGAACAGGCCAAATTAATTTTAAATTCAATTTAAATAGAAATAAGTGTGACAATTACAAAGTTATTAATCTTCTCATTGTGTATGGACATTTTCACTTAAACTAATACAAGCTAATTTAGTCCATACGTATTTTTCATCTAAAAACTCTTTCCTTCCTAGGTGAAATATCAGTGTCTTTAGAAGATGATGAGGATGCTGCAGGAGATCCACTACTTTTTATGTCCCATGTCAGACCAGTCCAACTAGGTATAGTATGATGGTGCAGGGAGATCAAAAACTAAAAAGCAGCATGGCTGTCAGCACTTTCTGATAGCTTGAATATGCCATCATTCTACTTCTGATCCATATAGCTTTAAAATAGCCACTTTTGCACCATCTTCTTAGTTTCAGCACTCAACAGTTTCATGCAGCACTAGATCCTGACTGCTGTATATGCTGTAACACCTGCATGACCACTGTTCACATTCAAAATACATCCCATGCTATAGCTTAATCATAGCAACCACATTAATCACATTAATTTTGTTAAACGCTAGTGAAAATAACATCAGATTGTAGTGTGCGATACCCATGTCAACTTGTGGATTTATCTAACTCATGTAATTTCTGCTTAAAGTAGCATTAGTGAATGGCCCAAGTCAAGAGAGATATGCAGAGGTCAGACCTGTCCCACTGAGCAGTCCAGCTTTGCAGTGGTCTTCAAAGCAGCCATATCCTCTCTCCAAGCAAGACATGGTCAGCAATGCTTTAGTCCAACCAATCGTACAACTCATTTGGAAACTCTCCTACTATGGTAGTTTTGCTCAGGAATGTCAACATGCAAAGGCATGAATCTGGCAATCCAGAAAGAGGAAGAAGATCCTAGAGCATGAGCCCCTTCAGGGGGCTGCTAAAGGGAACGGAGAAACATGAACACATTTTAGGCAGAATTAGGCAACTGATGAGCTGATTTCTTGCCTGGATGAACAGCAGCACTGTCCTGAATTTCCTACATGCTCTTTGCATTTTTTACATACCCTCTATGCCCTAGCATACATCCTAGTCCAGTTAGAACAACTTCCGCTACAAAATTGGCATGGTGTTGTACTCAGGGAGAAACCAAGGCCCCAGCTATACCTACAGCTTTTACATTACACATAGCACCCCTCTTGCCCAGTATAAGAAATTAAGTGTCAGACTTTAGGGTCAGGGCGGCCCACCAGACCTGTAACAGATGCTCTCTGTTAACCCCCCTCCTGCCTCAAAGGGGAAGAGAAAGGGAATAAGGGAGAGAGACTTAGCAATTAGAAAAGGAAACCAGAACAGCTTTAATGAAAATGAAAATAATAAAAATTGAATATATACAAATATCTACAAAACCCCCCTGATGGTAATTCCATCACCATCACCACCGATGCTGTGGAGCAGGCACTGGGAAAGTCCCAGACTGGGCCCAGCAGCAGACGGGAGCTGTGTTCAGGAGCTGGATTCTGGTACCAGATTCAGGAGCACACCAATTGGGATCGAAGGCAGAATGGACAGAGTCCTCCTCAGTTGTAAGGAAACTGAAGGAGGACCCGAGCCAAGCTGGCCAAGAGGGGCAAGACCTTCCTGATCCCTCAGCTTTATACCCTGATTATGACATATATGGGATGGAATACTTTGTTGGTCAGTTTAGGGTGGCCCATTCTGTCCAATCCTCCCTGCAGGTGCCTCCTTTTACCTTCTGCACCCCCAACATGATACACAAGATCCAGCAGTGGCCTTGGTCTGCACACTGACCTTGGTAGTAGCTCTAAACATGGGGTGTTATCACTGCTAGAAGCAGACACTGCCTGTGAGAACAGGCTGCTAACTCCAGACAGTGCAGTGAGTTAGAACTGAGCTGAAAAGTAAAATCACTGAACAGGATTAGTTCTGTTCTCACTCAAACCAGGACATTAAGGAAGAGACAAGATTCTCACGTGGAATTATATGCACATACATATAAACAACTTTTCTATCAGTAAGTAACTGAATCAAATTTGCAGAAATATGTCTGTGTTACTTGGTGCTCTTGCATTACACTACCAAGCAGATTCATTTGGCTTGCTAAAAAATCTTCAGTTCAGAGAAAGCTGCTTTCTACAAAGGCAGCAAAATAGCTTCAATTGCATGGGCTCTCAAGTACGTACTGATACTAAAATGTCTTCCACTAGTGCCTCTCTTTAGAGTTCAGGCACTATTTCAGACACCACTGCAAGAAAAATATTGAGCCATTTTTATCTGTATTGCTTAGTATTTTGGTTTAATTTCAGCAGATTTCTCATTTTGAGGAAGCTTAGGAAAAAAATCAAATATGACAAAGTCATCTTTTAGATCAAAAATAATGTATATCCAGTCTTAACAATTTTTTTTTAACAAATTACAGCTATAACACAGTTGAGAGACAAGGAAAATTTTCACAATGACCATAACAACTTTGTTACAAAGCAGTGCTTCTGCGTAAGATACTTTGAAACTGTTTTTAAAGCAAATGAGGAACATAGCAAGCCTATATTTTTCATTCCGCATAGGGCAGAATGAATGAGCAGTACACCAAGTCACTAGAACTCATTTGAAAGAATATCCACAACTGAAAGTGAGCTCAGTTGAAAATGAACTAACTAGTAAAGAAATACTGGTCTACACAAGAACTAAATAAACCTTATTGCTCCCTGATTGCCCTATACTCTATGGCTTTGACTGGGAAGCTACAGGGAGCACTTTCCATATTCTTCTTCCTCTTTTCTTTCCCTGGTCCTTTTCTCCCTGCTTTCTGTGACACTCTGGTAGTGAAAAATGAACCACTCCAGAAATACAGGTAGTTGAAATACTCCAGGTAACACTGAGCTGAGACTACATCAAGCCTATCTGATATTGCCAGATGTGAACTGTGCCAATTTCTATGGCTGCACTCTCCCGTAAACAAGCATTTTCTTTCACTCCTTCAGAAAGAAAGGAAGACAGAATAATTGCTATGTCACCTGAAAATTACCCTCCTCAACAACGTATCAGTGAGCTGGTTGCTGTACAGTCCCAATTAACACAGGACTGACAGGGTATCTGTTAGCCCAGCTTTTTCACAAGAGTGAATTACAGAGACTAGCAAAGAATGCATCTATCGAGGACAGGTCTGTCCCCAGACAGGTTATTATACACAAGTATGCTCTACTGAAGCTCTCTGTACAAGCAAAGGGTAGCTATTTTGGCCATCACACAAAGCTCAGTGACTATAAAGTATCCAAACCCCATAACCTGGCTTGCCCTTTTAGAATAAGACACTGATAAAGGCATTTATCACTTCAGTATGATTGGAAAAAAACTGTGTCAGTTACTACGCGCTTCCACGCTTGCTCTTTTGATGAAGCACTGGAATTGTGAGTTTGTTTCCTTTTTAAAAAAATTATTTTTGCAAATATTTAGAAAATACATGAGAAACCACTTTCCAAACTCATTTTATAATCAAAATAAAGTCTTAGAGCAAATTCATAATTAGAAGCAAGGAAAACATTAAAAACCTGCAAGAGACCATATTTCAGTGTTTTAAATAATTACATGGCATCTTATACCTCTTATATTAAAAAATAAAATAGAACACTGGAGAAAATTTGAAAATATGTTAGTTCTACAGCATAAGATATCTCAACCTTTGTTTTTTACTAAAAACTCTAATATTTTTGCTAGACATGCACTAAGAAAGGTGGAGGTTTTGTACTTTAAGAATTGGGTTGGTTACTCACACAAATGTTCTTGTGTGACTTAAGGCAAAAGTCTCCATTCCTCAGCTACCCACAAACAGGCTGCTTTGTTAAGAGTTAAGGATCAGATTCTTCAAATCCTTACCCACTTTAAATCTCTCCATGTTTGTAAATCCAGAAGTATGGCACGAATGCAGCAAGTTAAGTCTTGATGCTAGTGTCACTGACTCAAGGCCCAATTTATTATTGTGCTAATGCAGAACTTATCTTCCAAACTGCACAATGCTCCTTCCTAATTTCTGAACCACAAAACAGCTCATCCCTTATTCTCAAAGGTGTTACAAGTTCAGTTTTGCTTTCAAGAGGAGGCAAAAAATATGTCAGAATTAACAAAAGTGATGGCAAATTAATAGCCAATAGCTTGATTTTAATGTCACCTCTCCTCCATCTTTCTCTGGAGAGATAAGTAATAAGGAAACAGGATACTTCATTCTCATTCTCTCTGTCCTTTCCTCACCCCAACCACTCAATGCAGGTAACCCATGTCTGTGTCTCTCCCCCACCCCACACGATGCAGGTAATCCAACGTCAGCAATAGAGGCTTCCAAAACACCGGCTTTTATTCCAACAGTAGCAAACGAAGGAGGAAAACACTGGACTGTAAATGAAGTCAGAGCTCTGATACGCATATGGTCAGACAAAAATATCCAGCAACAACTGGAGGGGACAGTGAGAAATAAAAGAATATTTGAACAGGTTGCTGCTAGACTTCAAAAATTCGGAATTGACAGGGACTGGAAGCAGTGCAGGACAAAATATAAAAATCTGAAACATGAATACAAGAGTGCAAAAAGTTCCCAAGACTCAGGGAGTACAAGCAAAAGTATGAAATTTTTTAATGAACTGGATGCTATTCTGGGGCACAGCACCATGGAACAAGCAAGTAAATCAGATAATGATGAAAGTGAGAGGCCTCCAGAGTGGACAAAAGCAAAATCAGAAAAGGACTCCATAGGTAAGTGCTTCAGCTACCCATGTATCATTTAAAATTTTTTAGTTCTCCAGCACTAGAGAGACCTTAAAGAAACCCAACAAACAAAACAAACAAACCACAAAAAAACCACACACGAAAACAAAATCACAAAAAGCAACTAGCTAGATGAATCCCTTTGCTGGCAGAAAAATAACTCTGAATGGAAATTTAGTATTTTGTCTAGTTGTTTGGTCTTACAATATAAGGTAATCTTTCAGATTGAGTGATTGCCCCATTTTTTTTTTTTTTTTTAATAGAACTGAGAAACAAAAGGAGGAAAAAAAGGTGAAGACTTAGGATAAGATAAAATTATACGGAGACCATTCCACTCAAAATCATGGCAGGAGAGAGTGTGTCCAGCTTAGATAAAAAAAAAATATGGATCAGAGAGATGGTCAGACTATGTTACTAGAAAAAATTAAGACACTGAGCATAAGAAGCATGTAGTTATAGATGTCTGTTAAAAAAATAACATTTGAACTGTCTTTCTCTTATGGTCCCAAATAGCCCAGTTTTACTGGCCTTTGGAACAAGACTCCCAAACTAGTGAGACAACTATTGTGGATAATAGTAAAATGAATAGCACCAAGAAGGTTTGCAGAGCTTGTCTTTAGCTTTGTGTTGTTATTGACAAGTAACTTGGTAATGGATGGATTAATGCAGAATTAGAGTAGACTAAGGAACCTACAGTACTCATGAGTTAAAACATTTTTTATTGGTGTATACAACCAGAAACACGCCTGTTGTTTAAGAAGAAGAATTAAACTTAAAACTCTTTATTACACAGTAAAATTGCTACACAGGGGGTGATAACTACAGTGGTCAAGTATAAGACTAGAAGTTAACAAAGTAATAGAAGAAGTCAGGAAAAATATAACACAAAACCAGTCTTTGGCTGAAAACTGTGAGAACATTTTGAAAGATTCACTCTTCAGTTGCTGTTTCTAGGCTTTTTGCTAATGTGTCCACTACTGCCTGCTGGCATAAAGAGCATCCTAGGTTGGATGGATATTTTAATTTGACACAGCACAGCTGTTTTTATGTAGTACACAAATGCGGTGCCCTAATTAACACAGCATTATTTATGCAGAAATGCCTGGAGACACAGGTGAAGAGGACTCTATTAGTAATATGTCAGAAGACCTACAGGTTGCAGATATAAAGAAAGTTTCTGACTCAGGTAAACATGAAAGTTTTCTATTTTATATAAATCCCTAAATCTAGTAGATTAAGGTGGATTTCTAAAATAAGGCCACATTGTAATTACGGTCAGAAAATGCAGAGGCCTAATAAATATAAGCAGGAGATAACATCATAGTGTTAACCACACGTTCAGTACAGGCATATGTGTACATTTATAGAGCTTTGATATATTTGATAAAAAACAGTAGTAAGTAATCTTTTCAAAGATTCCTGACCCAAGATGTAAAGAACTACCACTTGAAGCAAGTTGAGTGCAATGTATTACTGCATTTACTTAAGCTATGTGTTCCCAAGGATTACAATTGTTCAGTTTCCCGTGCATGAACTAATCTGGGATTCTCTTTCACAACACAATGGGATCAGTATTTAATATAATTTTGTAAATGCTCATGCCAGAGGATGAAAACTTCATTTAAGAGTATCACTATGAGCACTAAATATGAAGGTCATACGTTCTTTACAAAGAAACATTATGTCTGAAAGCATAACTTTTAGGGGAAGCAGGAGTTTTAACAGTCAGCTAGAGACACATCAAAGTCTCAAAGACTGACAGAGTGGACTCTCCACAACAGAGGACCAAATCTCTTTCAGTAGCATGAGGCAGAATATGATCTAAATTAGCCATGAAGGAGTAGTCTTACAGAAATTAAAATGGTCTGAAGTGAACTTGAAAGATTTTAATATCAAATTAAAAATCTTCTGACAGATGATGTTACTGTAAATACTACTCCAGAGAATCGGGCAGCTCTCCATATAATGAAAGAAACTATGACAAGTAAGTAAAGACCTGGCTGATGTGAGAAGTAATGTGAGGTATACTGGACAGTAACATTTTTCCTTTACCATTCAAGAGCAATTACATTTATTAATTTTTATTTACTAACAAAAAAAAGTGTATAACTGGCCTTTTACCAGATCACCCAAGGCATGCAGTGGAGAAAAAAAGGTTGTAATGAAAAGTGCATTGCCTATAAGTTCCTCATTTTGAGAGAGACAAAATATAAAAGAAATCATAAGCGATACTTTGTGAGGTCCAGTTGACTATTTCTGAAATGCATCAAATTCCATTTCTTCTCATCAAGTAAAATTACTACATATACATGAATAGTAGTGAGACACTGTAGTAATACATATATTCATCAGTGCCACTAAACTGTCATCTGATCATCAATTTTCAACTGCCTGCAGCTATGTAATACTGTAACTTTTTTTGACTGCAATCTTCTGAACAAGTTATTTCAGATGAAATTAACTGAGTATTTCTAGTAAAGTTCTGACTACTCATTTTTGACACTTTAACATTCCTTCAGGATAAGTGTAGGTGTTAAGACATCTATAGCTTACCCTGGTTACCATTTCCCTTCTTAAATATATGTATTTTAAGTACATACTTTGTTTCTGGGTAATTGTAGTTGCAATCAGATTTTGTGAGGAAGAGTTATAATAGCAAGTGTTTCTGAAATGTCTCTGTCTCATCCTATCCACTCTAAAGATTACTGTTCAAACTTCTGGGGGAAAAAAAAGGCAAAACCACAGGACTCCATCATGAAGAGATGCAGCTTCAGTTTCCAAAATTCTTTCCCTCATTCTCAGATGAACAGTATAGGCTCAGATCATTTTATCACAGGTAGTATAAAACACCTAGGCTATACTATGGAGATATAAATACCATGGAGACGCTTCAATCTCTTATTGTGGTTCATGCCTTTTCTAGATAGTTCAAAAAAATTAAAGAAACTGGTAGATAAAGAGATTGTAGTGCCTTTGTATTCATAAATTTACTTGCTGATAAATAGTGAAAAAGGCAGTGATATATATTAGGATGTGGCTTCTTAAGGACCTCTCTATATTCAACAGAGCTTTTGTAGAAAACTCTTTCTCAACAAGCATATAATTCCAATTTACATACACTCCTGTGTCTTTTAAAAAAAAAAAAAAAAGGCAATTTGACTTATGTCATATGGTATATAAGAATTTACAAATCCTGTTAACCTTGTATCAGGGTATCTTCCTAATTAGAACATGGACTTAATGTACTCTGCAGTCACAGCTATACATACACTTGTCTAGATATATACTAGTTGGCCTGGGGAGACATCTGCTTTCTGTCAACCACAGCTGCATAAATGTGCAGCAGTGCATAAGCTGTCTCAGAAGTGTATGTGCTTCTTGTGATTTTATGCATGAATCTGAGTTACCAGCTGCAGTAACAGTCACCACTGTCAATCTTTATAAACAGTCCAATCAAGTTTGCCATACTGCAGTAAGGAAAAAATTAGGATGGTATTAGTCAAAAGACAAATACACCAGTTTCAGGAAAATAAGTAGTTATTTGGTATTTCATGGTATTGTTTTTCTCCTCTGCCCACGTGTTTGTTACTCAAAGAGCAGCAAATGCCCACCGGAGGAGAAGACAAGAAGTAAATAAATTCTTATATGTTCTTCTCCAGACTTTCTAAAGTTTAGTGAAACTTCTGACAGCCCTTCCCCGGCTCAACAGACTGGCCAGCAGAGGGTGCAAGAGCTTCATAGCAATCACAAACCCATTTAGATTTTAGCAAAAGCAGTCTAGGAAAAACTGGGGCCACTGAAATTTTTTCTCTTTTCTGGTAAAGATACCCATATTAAATCAGTCTGGAAATAAAACCTTATTTAGTCATTTTGAATGATGTTTTCCATTTCATGGCATCGCTTTTAAGGACAGTTAATTTGAGAAATCTATTCAGAAGATCCAATTGCTTCAGTTTGTACAGGCAGCAGTCAGTAACTTCAAACTCCATGTACATTCCGCAGGTGTCATACTTTGAAGTACTACCACAGGCTGTGTCTAGGTGTTTGATTAAATCTCAAGTGCCAGGGAACAACAGTGGAGATGAAAACAAGACTCTGAGGAATGCCAGTAGCCTAATGTTCTTAAAAAATTATCTAAAGCAAGTATTTTGCTTCAAACAAATTACTTTTCTTGTCATTAATTTTTAGGATTTTTGGTGCCCCATTCACTTTAGTATATGTCCCTCTCAGAACAAATTTGGCATAAGTCA
Organism: Megaceryle maxima; assembly: GCA_024605025.1. NCBI lineage: Eukaryota > Metazoa > Chordata > Aves > Coraciiformes > Cerylidae > Megaceryle > Megaceryle maxima. Next base: position 16,750 of record JANHGN010020504.1, on the reverse strand, counting down.
TGACACTGCCAAGATATATTCCTAAGCAAAGGCTTTTTAAAAATCTGTTGTTTAAAGTTAAGATCTTAAGTTGGTACATACTCAGGCACTTATTTTGGCTTGAACATTTACTGCTGTGTGCTTGGAATTTTAAAATGTACAGATATAAAGTAAAAAGATAATGTTCTAATACATACGCCCCAGGCCAATACGGAGTGTTTCAGAGAAATGCAAACCCAAAAGTTCTTGATTATTTGCTGGTTTAGCCCAAGGCATACTTGTGTTGCAGACACAAACTTCTAACTGTGCACAAGTTGTCCGTATCCAGACTCCTAGAGCTGCATGACAGAGAGAGCAGCAACTTTGCAAGCTGTTGGAGAGTAAACATAGCCCCCACACTGAAAATCTTCCCTGGTGTTGACATTTCCCACTGCCCTTTTATACTATACAAGACACATATGAGGATAAGGATTAGAAGACAAATTACTAATCTTGGTTTATGAGCCAGAGAACAGGATAAATAGTGGTAGTGACAGAGTGCCAAAAGAGAACAGAGCTTGTATCAGTCTGACCGGGTAAAAGGAAAGACTGCGACAGCATTGCTCTGGTGGCCTTCTGAGCAATGCTCCAAACTCAAAGTAGAGATTAACCATATTAGCTGGCATCTGTCTATAGCTTCCCTAAACAATGTGGACGGAGCCACTATGTTTTAACCATGCCAGAAAGTGTCAATGGCTTGTTCTGTTTGGCTCAGGCTTGTTCTCCTCGTGCCCTCACTCCAAAAACTCTGAATGGTAACTTAGGAAAAAAAGTCAGGCTCCCTACCCACATTCTTGGCTCACTAGAAAAAAAAAATAATAAAAAGGCACATGATGCTGGTGACATTGTAAAGAACATCTGATCCAAACAAGGCCATATTGATTTGGGGGGTAATTTTTAATAAAATGGCTCTCGATTATGCTTTATTGCTCAATGTCTAGGAGCAATATTCTTCAATGGACTGAGAACAGGCTAGGAGCCAGAAACTGCCGTCATTGATCCATGGTGTGGCCTTCACCATTTAATCTCTGTAGAGCAGTGTCCTACCCTGGAAATAAGGTGAGGATTGGAAAGACCACTTGCATCATCTGCTTGTTCATCGGTCTGTCTGTCCCAGGACTGAGAGGTGGAGCTCTCCCTTAAACACCAAAGGGCCAATGGCAGAGAAGCAGTGATGTACTCCCAGTGGAGGGGTGCCCAGGGACACCTCTGTCACTGTGCCCAGCTGTCTGATGTAAACCCCTCGCAAGCTGCAGCAGGGAGGATGCTCTCAGGACAGGCATTTAGTACTTTGGCTTTATTATGCAGGCAGGCAACCTCACACATCCAGGCCTAGCACCCTGATGCAGTGTCGGGACCCTTGCCCCCTTTGGGGCTAATTCAGTGACTCTTGGCATCAGTCACTTAGGATTCTGAAGCACCCCTTATGAAAGGCACCATCTTGCCTGTTCTGCTGCAAAGAGGTTGACCAGTTACTACATAACTTACAGGAGCAAACCGTTCTACAGATTTTGATCTGGTTTTAAATAACTTAAAGAGTTTGCACATTTCATCCATAAACTTACATTATGCAATGGTTACGTGGGGTTCTGGATTTATTTCAATATTTAAGTGCTATATAGAAGCTCTGCTCTTAAGCCCACTTCTGAAGAGAAATGGCAGCTTTAATATATGAAGAGATGAAATCTTTAATGGCATTCTAGAGTTGGTGATTCCCAAGACAAAACTCAAGACCTGTTTAGTTAGTAAGAACTCTGTAAATTTTATTTTTACAGAAATCCTTGAAGATGAGGGTGACTTTGCCAACTCCACTCCAGCAGCTCTGGAAGCTGCACAAATAAAGAAGGAGACAATTGACATAGGTAGGTCAAGACTATGTCTTGATGGTAGTAACAGCATGTTCTACTTTACTGGGAACTGCAGATTTCTAAGGTTTGTATGTTTTTCCCGCACATTATACTCATTCTACTTCTAGGTTATCATACCATCTGGTTCTTTTGTTTCATTTCAGAGTGCAGATATTTATAGACACTTACTTCTCTTTCCCCCAAATAATAACAAGATCTTATTTTCCCAGACAACATACTCCTTATTATGCTAGATGTAGTAAATCTGGATTTGATTGTGACACAAATACTGTTCTTTTTCACACACAGTTACTAAAGAGGATAAACTGGTGAGATAAGTCACTCTTAGAAACACTGAACATTTTATACCTTTTCTCTGTCTTTTCAAACTACTTTGTGACAGTGTATGTAATTTCACACTATTCACTATCAACTAGCTGCCATAAATATTCTGAATTATTTAACAACTAAAACTGAAATCAGAATCTCAGCAATATATAGTCATACATTCAACGACAAGTATTCAGGCTAAAATTAGTTTTATTAATAATGTTAACATTTAACATTAGAATACAGTAGGGATATTAATCTTGTGGAATAAATGAGCCATGGAAGGTGATGAAAAAATGCATCAGAGGAAACTATGACATTGGAAACTATTGACGTGACATCCTGGATCAAAATATTCTTTACAATAGTGCTGCTTGTACCCAGAAGTTAATAGAATGGGGAAAAAAAAAAAATCTGTTACAATGATTCTGTGAAAAATAATTATTTGGCATTTTATACTGTAATTTTCTACCATGAGACTATTTCTACTATATGCATTGGTATTTCTGTGATCTACAGAAGAGCTTCCTTCTAAGCAATTTTGTTATCTGGAGTTTGGATGTTGAGACACCCTGTCCAATACAGTTTTTACAACTGTAACACTGAGGACAACATCAGAGCAATGCCATCACAGCAATGACACACAGAAACACAAGTTACAATGAGGATAAAATAAAGCTGTGTCCCTGAAGGTTCAGAGACATAGTAAGGTCACACTAATGCAAAGAGTTGAGTTCATACACAATGACACTGAATAAAATGTCATGCAAATCAACTTACTGCCTTATACACACAATTCTCTGTTCCTGTCATGTAATATCTAACTGAGGATAGTAATCACACAAGTCAGCAGGATACAAGTACCATTGCCAAAGGCAGAAAGAGATTAGAGGAAAAAAAAAGTCCTTTAATAGCCCAGGAGTAGACCTACTGCTCCACTTTGGCCCAAAGTTGTATTTCCAGTAGCTGCAAGTATTAAAGAAAGGCATGTGGCAGAAGACTGCTAATGGGTCAGACTAGTGGGTTCCAACATTTTTAATTGAAGATAGGTGTTACCTGCAGAGGATGACAATAATGTTAGTAATTTATTGTCTAAGATCAAGTCTATTTTATTTAAAACTGTGTGTTTGTATAGATGATGATTCTATAAGCACTACCTCAGAAGACAGATCTTGTACACCAGTAGCAAAACGGGTGGTTGGGACAGGTGAGTATTAATTTTCATACGTTTATTCTGATACAAAATCACACTGTAATTTCAGTACCAAAGCTGAAACAACCAAATCTCTACTGCAAACACAGCTCTACTTTTCTACTTCTGACTCCGGTCTAGCTTTATCAGTAAACTTATCAATTAGTTTCATAGCTCTATTCCCTGTCATGAGCAAAACTTGCATTAATACTGTAGTTCAACCTTGCATCCTATACTCATCTGATGAGCGGCACCTGCCTACTTCTGAATATGTAGGTAAGATGTTTTTTCTTCTGTTGAATCAATCCCCAGTAGGTTTTCACTTGCATGTTTTGCCTTGCCATTCTAATTTGAAACTACGCTATAAAGCCATTTTCTTATCAATGCTGATACTTTGTTGCTTTAAAGCTTAAGGCCAATTTCTTTCCTGCACTTGGATACACCTGTCATTAATCAAAATTACACTTACAAAATGTGGAATTTTAGATGCCTTGGAGAAACAAGAGATTTCATTTGCTACATATTCTGCATACTTAAGAGAAATGTAATCATGTATGGGTATTATCATTGTAAAGTTAAAAGATTTTCATAACAAGAAATTATTATGAACATGAATTAATCCTACAGCTTGTTACCAAATCACAAGCGACAATTACGCTTTAACATATATATTTATATATATTTAATGTATATATATTCAGCATTACTGTTGTTTCATTTATATTTGCAGACAATCACATTCCTTTGGAAGAATCACAAAATCACTTTAAAGTTATTACAGTTAATGATACCGGAGCAGGCAAACACTGGAGTGATAATGAAGTCAGAGCTCTGATAAACATATGGTCAGATGAAAAGATACAACAAATGCTTGAAGGGGCCACAAGAAATAAAGAAATATTTGAGGAAATTGCCAGAAGGTTAATGAAACGTGGTATAGACAGAGACTGGAAACAGTGTCGCACAAAGTACAAGAACCTAAAATATGAATACCGCGCGCTGCAGAAGGAAAATGAGCATCTTGGTAATCCCAGGAGAAAAATGAGATTTTACGATGAAGTTGACTGTATCTTAAGAAGACAGCCTCTGGGTCCCTCGAGCTGGGGTTGTGAAAGTTCAAGTCTCCTATCAGGTACTAAAAACTTCAGTGATGAGATAAAACACTATGAAACTTAAAGTTGCCTGTTGACCCATGCTGTAGGAGTGAAATGTGTGGCCAGAATGGGGAGGGAAAATAACTGAAGAACCTGTATCTGCATGGTCGTGTAGGCAATACTCAGCAAACAGAAATAGTCTGTGGAGAAGTGTAGAAGTGAGAACATTAACAAATGGGGAAAGCACCTGAAGCATTCAATGTTATTGGAGAATCTTTGTGGTTTTGGAAGCTTAAGTGAGATACAGTGAAATGGTGCTAGAAAACATGGCAGGTTTTAGAGGTGATATAGTAGGCACATAATGGGATATAGCAAGCATGTAATGTTTTAGGGATAGAGAGCTGCAAGCTCATGCCATTTAGAACTGGAGAAATCTGTAACAATCAAGCCAAGTGCAAGGACTCCAAAAAGGCAAACTTCATTAATTCAATTCACACCACAGTCAAGCAGTGATGTTTGAGCACTTGTAATTACTCATTTTGTTAAAGCAGAATCACTTTTCTAAATGCAGTTTGCTTCTAGTTTAATATCAAAAGGCTCCTCCCTGATCTAGGAACCTCACAGCTAGCCTTGTGTCTGCTGTAAAGGTCCTCCTGACAGGCCAATTGCTCCAGCTCTCAGGGGCACCTGCCCCTGCTCCAGGCAGATCAGTTGCTCTTTTAGAAGCAACTTAATCACTGCAGCTTAGAGCAAAGTGAGTCCCAGTAAACCAAAACGAATGCTGATTTTTCTCAAATTTTTAGATAATAATTTGCAATGTCACAAATGTTCATTGAGGGATTAATTCACTTCTGCTGCAGAAGCAAGAGGGACAGCTTGAGCAAAAACCGCTGAAGCCATCGTTAAGCCATCTGTCCTCAGTCATGAATCTGAGCCCTAATGTGGTGTCCAAGGGCACCATGCAGTAGTGCCATTAGTTGAAGCTGGAATGATATCCACACAGCCGTGGGATGACACCACTGATTCTCACCTACTTCATTCCTGTGCTCAATCACATTCTTAAAACAGACATTTTCTTCCAAATCCAGAAACTGAAGAAAGATCATTTCTGCATTCTTTGAGAATGGAATTTGTCAACACCAAGAATATCTGAGCCAACCTGTCTTTGTTACATTTTAGCGTGCCGTAAAGGGACTGTATAATCTCTGCTGTGAATGTTGATTCACAGGAGACAGTAAAACAATAAACTTTCAGAAAAGAAGCTTTAGTTATTATGCTGTTTGAGGCATCTGCCAAATAAATGGGTGTCCAGTCTTGATTTTGTGTGCCAACCTAGTACCTTACTTTCCTAGAAGATACTCATTGCTCCAGGTTACTTGTTTCAGTGCATTTGCTTATGTTGTATAAAGGTTTTTGGTGTGTGACTGGCTGTGCTTTGAGAATCTCTGCAGAATACTTAGTCAGTTTGCTTTTCTCGTTTAAGTTTCAGTGGGAGATGGTACAACAAACACAGGATCATTGAGTATCAAGAGAAAAACATGGAACGATGGTAAGAGCTCTGACTTTTTAATGCATCTATACACTGCTGTTGAACTGGAAACTAGATTCTAGTTTTTAGTATGCAAACAGTTAAAAAAAAATATTCTAGAACTTCACACCAAGCTCCAAATTGATGTTCTTCTCTCACCCTCAACAACCTGCAAAAGAAGAGTCCTGATAAAAATATAGGCCTAAGAAAAGCTATTTCCTCATCCCTGCTACAAATGAGGTAAAAAGCAGGAAATACTTCTTTCATTTATAAGAATCAAGTGCAAAGAAAAGTTTAAAATATTTTTAAAATAAGAAAATGTCTTAATTATCTGTGTTGCTTAGAATAAAATAGAGAAGAAATTACATGTTTAGACATATGTCTCTCATGTAATGTTTAACATGCTGTACAAGAGAAAACAGATTTAGACAGCTATTCCAAAGAGAAGATATGGTATAGAATCACCGAGAGAGAAAAATGAAGGGATGGATAGAAAAATGCAGCATGCAATCTGATATGGGAAAGGTCAGGAACTTATTTTTCTTCCTGGTAGAATTGTCAGGACCAAAATAATCATGAAGACCAATGAGTGATGGCAAAATTAGTTTTTACGAGACTCAACCCTATTTTTAATACTAGAACAATGTCTTGTCTACTGACAGGTGAACGCGAACAGATCTGAACACTGCAACATTTCTGAATTCAACCTGCTCAGTTCACCATCGCACACTGTACTAACAGGAGTAACTCTGTGTGATTAAATATACTTTCATTTACTGTCTATTAGATAAGTATGTCTTGCAGAAGGCAAAGCTGCAAGTTTAAAATATGAGTGATTTTTTACAAGGTCTGCTTCATTCCTGCTTGCTGTTATACAGTGACCCCTTTACACAACACCAGGCAAGGCCTGCCAGAAGAACCTAACAGGAGGAGAGCATTAGGAAAATCTAGCATGTGCATTCTTAACTACATATTTTGCTTTTGTCCACAGAGGTGTCACCTGTTCCATTTAAGAAAAGTGCTTCTGAAAACACCATACTCCACTTCCAAAAACTACTAACAGAGAGAGTGCACACAGTCACAGAAGGCAAAAAGTTGCTGTTAGAAAGGCTTTGTAAGCAAGAAGAAATACAAGACCTCAACAGAACACAGCTGTATGCTGATCCATCAACCATACAACAGGTTGGTTTAATGAACTTTCTACAAAATTAGCATGCAAAGAGATTCTCTCAGACAGTAAGAAATTAAATAGACTTACTCATGTGTAGGTCACCTACATGAGTACATGCTTGCTCCCTTTTTACATATTGACCTTCATTCATTTAAACTAAAACAAGTTCCCATTGTAATCCTTAACTGTGAGGTTTTAGCAGTGATATCAGTTAGTCTAATAAAAGATATAACCTCTGCCTTCATGCTTTGGCTCACCTACACACCGTAATTAAGAGTTTTAATTGAAATAAAATAACACTTTGACTGATCAAAGAAAGCACATATAATTAAAATGTCATCCTTACATTTCCAATTACCATCTCTAAGACCTTCCTAGCAAGCTAGTCCTCTGCAATGAACCAAACAGTTGAAGCCATAAGAGAACTTCTTTTAGGTTAGGTAAGGCTGGTGGGGAAAACATAATTCCTTTCTCAACATTTTCCTCCTAACCTTGCCATCTGCCTGTGCTGGGGTGGAGGACCATTCCCACCTACCTACTGAAGGTGTGGTGCTGTGTAGCAATGAACTGGAGAATAAGCTAGAAATTAAGTACACAAAGTTGATGCCTGCCTAGAAGGTGCAGGTGTGGTGGGTTCTGGGTCCCCTTTTACTGGGCAAGGGGTCTCCCTTGTCCAGTAACCAAATGAAGTAGTGAAAACATAGAAACAGTGGAGGGAACAATGACATGGTGAGTGACAAATGCCATGCCATAACTGTTACTCTCCAAAATCTTACTAGCCAACAATTCATTTTGTGATTGTGCAAGTACTTCCCCATCCATACTGCCTGCAAGGAATGCATCACCAGGGTTTTCCTTTCAGTGTATTCAAGCATAACAACTCATTTCTGGATCTCAGTCATGTTTTGGCATAGAGCTACACAGCCCTACCAAGCTAGGTCAGTTCTGGGCACACACAAGGGCACTACTGAAGTCAAATAGTCAAGTACTTACTGCAGCAGCAAAAGCTGACAGGTTTTTTTTTATACACAGAAGCCTAAATTCCACCCATGTCCCTTTTCACAAAATGAAACACAAAAATATGACTGGATATGTTGCTTTATTTCCTGCTCTATGGTTAATTATTTTCTTGTTACATTTTTTATGAGACACTTTACAAAAGTAAATACCAAGCCAGATTTTATCTGCCATTTGACTATCATTTTTAAAATAATTCTGAGAAATCAGAGAAAGTTCCCAAGAAAATCAATAGTGTTTTGATCATATTAATTTATACAGTGACATGGACATACAGGTGTCCCAGTGTATGGCTATCTACCACTTTTCACATTTTACACTGGTTTCTCACTATAAACCTTTTTTGAGTTGTAGTACTAGTATAATGATAGGTTAAAAATCTTCCTTCTCATTTTGCAGTAAGTTGGTTCAAAGATATATCCGTGAACTTGCATCATGTTACCTGCATACAGAACTGTCTTCAGTAGAACAAGGGATGTGTCTCTGCCCTCACAGCAGTCAGTTATCCTTCTAGAACATGCTGAGCCGGCTGAAGACCTTGCCATTCCTCCCAGTACTAAAATCACAGGTTACTCCTTCCAAATATGAACCATAAAAATGTGTGATCCCACCCTAATTCACAGTAGTACATGTAAACAGTTTAGTTCAATATCAATTTAGGTTAAGTTTTTTAAATATTTGTACTGAAAATAATAAGGATCACTTCCATGTTCTGCTCTACCTGCTCTGTGTCATGAGCGCAAGGCTGAAGTTGGTTTGGTAAGTCATTGCAACAAAAAGGTCCCTTTTTCTCCATGCTACTCTGAACAATCTGATGCTTGCTGGATCCTCTATGACCTAGCTCAGCTCACTAACCTGACACAAGACTAGCCCAGTTGGGAAAAAAAAAAAGCAAATGGCTTTCTGTGTGAGTTGAAGCAACCCAGCAAGTTCTCAGCTGTGCTAGGCCTAACTTTGAGCAGCTCAAAGGCTGGTTTTGTTGCAGTGTGACTGCCCTCACAGGAGAAAGGCTAACCTGAGGGAGGTGGTTAGCACTGCAAGATGACAAACTGCACTTAAAATTCTGAGTGATGCACAAAGATCTCAATCTTTCCAAAACTTTGTTGTCAATCAGTACTATGCCCCCAAAAAACCTCTTTTCTTCCAGAAAATGAAAAATACTAAGCAGATCTTTCATGAAATAGATATCTGGTTTTAAATTCTGTTGTTCAGGTGAGAACTGCACAAAAGCACTAAGACAAAGGACAGCCTAAATTTTTAGTAGGTCAGAGCAGAGAACTGTAGAGCACACTTGCAGTCTCTACTTGAAAACTGTTCACATCAACACTGGATGGTAGACATGAAGCAAGAACTGACAGGAAAAGAAAGAACACAAGCAGCCTTCCAAATAAAATTGTTTTGTTTTTTTTTTTCTCATAGAAATTTCCAGAGAGAGGGATTTACCTGACAAACAAATGTCCAAATAAGGTGGACCTCCCTTTGAGTGGGTTTCCACATTTATTCAGCTTTATAGCTGCAAAGCACAACTTGCTTTTTGTAATTGTTTTATCAGAAAACTATCACGTTCTTTCCTCCTGATCAGATTTATTTTCAAAGATTATAAGAGATGTCAAGTGCATGGGGCATTTGTCATCATCTAATATTTATGTGCTACTCCCATTTATACAGATAACAATTAATTTACTTCAATATATAGGATACTGTAATAGATAAATCAAAGTGGCATCAAGACAACCTTTCTCCACTGCAGTTGTAGTTGCGATTCCCTATCACCTTTTTGCATAGAGACAAAGTAGCATGAATATTGCACATTTGGAATTCCAGTTGTCTAGAGCTATGGTCTGTTTCCTTTTGACAGCATCTGCTGGGGTAGTGACAATGGGCTAAACAGAGTGTCTCTAGAGTGAAGGATTTCTCAAAAAAGGTCCCTTCAAAAATAGCATTGGTTAATCCAACTCACCCTTCCAGTGTGTTTTTATATCCACGTGAGCTTGTGCTGTGGCTCTGCTCTGATCACAGCTTTACGTTTATTACAGTCATACAATAGTCTAGGCACACTTATGGGAAAGTTAAATGGAAATTGGGATACCATCTGACATATGCTAAATGGTTACGTGTGAGAGCACTATGGCAGGACTGAAAGGGTTTGGGAGGAGAGGCCTTCTTAGACATAGATCACAACATAGCTCCTTTTTAGCAGAAAGACCAGCACAAGTTGTTTCCATGTCACTAATCCTGGGAGTCTTAATATAATATAAATTAAATAATGAAAATTATCCAGTTTACAAATCAAAACCAACACCAAATAATGATGGCAAGAGCAACAAACCTATTAAAAAAAAAAAAAAAAAAAAAAAAAAGGAGATCTTTGCTCTTTTCCCTTCTTGAATATCTGCACTGTGAAGGCAAATCTGTGTCCTGTCATCTGTCTTGCTGTGCCATCCCCTCCACAAACGGCAATACTGAAATTTTTTAAGTGTGGCAGATAAATGGAGCAACCACCACTCTGACCTATACTAAAAAGTTCCCTTCTTGTCTAAAGCACACTCATTCAGTGACATGAATGGGTCACTTTACACATCTTTGATAGGGCTTTTACTCTGTAAAGTCTTCTGAATGCCCCATTTAGACTATTTCCTGGTAGACCAAAGTATATTGGGGCCAGGTGTGTGGAGAATGAGCTTCAGGAGCAGAAATGTATTGTTGGTGGATCCACATGCACTATCAACATCACAGTCAGCTTGAAAGACTCTCCCTTGAGACTCTCCCCTTTGTTCATTCTCCAACAACAAGTCCTCCTTTGTGTTGGAACACTCATATAGCCAAGTGGTTAGCCAACTGATGGAACTGATTAAAATTAAAACTAGCCTCATAAAAAGCCCTCCAAACAACCCCCATTATTTTTAATTTCAAAGAAAGCAGTGTAAGACATGTCAAAAATAGCAGCCAGGATAGTTTATTTAACCTAACTACACAGCATCAACCTGCTATGTTGTGTACAACCTCCCCTCTGTGCATTAGGCTCAAATTTAAGGTATTGGCAGACAAGCCAACAGAACAATTCTGTGATAACTACTGGAGAGTTGTGTCAGGCCTACATGGATGACTTAACTGCAGTTGATGTGAAGAAAGTTTTACCCCAACTCTATGGATAGTTTAACATAATGGAAAGTCTGTTGGCCACAATAAACACATCTGTCTCTGAAATGTACATACATTTTGCCACCACTTCCCTCCCGTTTCTTCCACTCCTCCTTATATTATCACATTGCAATGGGTTACTCCACATCCAGACATAAGAGCTGAGACAGAACTGTATTTTGTAACACATACATTTAAGAGATGTGAGTTCAGTTAGAACAGAAATCTGGCTTATCTTCATTTTCTGAAAATGAGCATACAGGAACCTGAGCTCTGCAGGAAGTTATGTAAAACTATCAAGCTCACCGCAGCAAAAAGATCTTGGTTCCTCCTCTCTTCCTGCAGGAGTAAGTTTTGTGGCATGTAATTAAAATGTTCTGTCAGCACCTAGCAGCACAGGATGGCCTATAAGCCAAGACAGAACTAAAAGATAAAGTGTTATTATATCCACATTAGGAGTCTCTGAAAGTACTCAAGAATGTTTTACCAGCACATACAGCATCGGTATTTTGGTAAAACAGCACAGGCTCAATCACTAGCTAGACACAGTATATTCAATGAGGAATTTACCACATAGAAATATGGTTAATTACAGCATTTGGCATTTAGACAATTACAACATTTAATACTGCAGTTCTTGCATCTGGGGATGAGGGATCTGCTGAACCCACAATGGGTTCTTGAGATGAAATGAAGAAATATGTTACATGCCAAATTATCAGAATCATTACCTGTAGCATAGCCATGTTCCTCAGAAAATTCCCATCCAAATATTATTGTAATTTCAAGCTTTTTGTTTGAAAGATTGACAGTGTAAGACAGGATACCAACAGCTTGCTAAATAGCCTTTAAAAAAAAAAATCTATCTTGTAGTCAAGAGGTTGTATATAAAGTGTAGATAGATAATCACTTTCATTATGCCATATTGAGAGTAGATATTTAGAAGGATGGCTAATGGAAGTAACCAGTAATTGTACTACATTGAAATAGAGGTAAAAATTCTTAACTTACATTGTATTTGTCTCCTGCTGTGTGGGTTTTAAGAGTGAACAGTAACAGGGAAGGTATCAAGAAAACATGCTGGCCAGGCCTCCATTCTCCCTTTACTTAGATTCTCATAACAGATTGCATACATAAACCCAGCTGAGTTGGGACAAGGCATGTTCCCTGACTTAAGAGGACTTCCACCTGCACAGAAGAGGCCTTTCAAAGCCCTCTTCTAAAAATCAGTACAAAGCTGGATATACTCAGGTTTCAGTACACAGTATTACTGCCAAAAATATTTTCCAGGGAATTCTGCAACAAGTTAAGAGAAATCACACTTGTTCCAAGATTAACTTTACCAATTTGTCCTGGTCAAGGACTCAAATGACGTTTTAATAGATTTGCAACTCAAAGTACTCCTCCTAACTCAAAGTACTCCTCCTCCCTCACCGCCCCAGAGAAAGTCCTCTCCTTACCAATATCCTCTGGCTTTATTTTGGCATGCTGACAGTGGACTTTGCAGTAACTTTGTTCTCTGGCTTACAAATTATAAGGATGATTTAGAGCATCCACTTTTAACACTTGTTAGTAAAAGCATTATTTTAGCAGCTTTAAAGTTCCAAATATAATGAGAGTTCACTGCTAATATAGCTGTAAAATGTGTTAAAAAACAGACAAAAATCACTTTAAAATGGTCTCAAGTTGAATTGGTACAATGTTCTTAGTGTGTGGAAGGCCTTCATTAGACTGTGAGTAGGAATACACTGGTTTTCATTTTAATTCACAGTTCACTATTATAAAGTAAAAGCCAATGAAAAGCCATGTTCTAACTTCTGCTGTAAAGGAGTGTGAATTTAAACCTCAACAATCTATCAGCTTCTTTCCAATAAAAAGCAAAACAACTTTTAAAGTTGTTGCTTATGTCAAGACAGTGAAACTCCAAGTTTATCTTTCATGATGTGCCTACTTGTGGCCATGATCCAGAACCTTTCTTACAAATACAAATGCACACCAATTTTTTACACAGAACAGTTTCAGTGAAACAATAAGCACCACTCAGACACAGCCTGTTGAATACATGTCTAAACATTTTGATGTATTGATCCAGCATACAGAGTTTCAAGTTTTTAGTTATAAAGTAAATCTCTTCAGTGCCATAATATTTTTTTTAACACTGTAATACAAACTATGAACTCATTTTATGCCATTTATCAGAAACAGCAAAGTCCTTCACATTGCTGCAACCAGCTATATCAGAACATAAAGGACAAAGAATTTATGCTGGATGTTTTTGTGGCATGTAACAAATACTGTTTCTCTGTACAGATAAATTTGCAAAGATTAGAAATTACAACATTTGCCCCAACAGCTGCCTCTACACTGTGGATCAGTCATCTCAAAAATGCAGTTTGATACAATGCCATGATTGAATATTCTAATTTTTTAAATGTAAGATGAATTAAGGGCTAAATTCTGTAATTTGATTTATTGCACAGGACTAATCTGCATATAAAAGAACATGTCTTTAAGGATCTAAGGCCAGCAATTATTACCTAAACATTATTACTGATTTGAAGGTGAGGTCTAAGAACTGTATTTTCTAGTGGCCCATCAAATTTTTGTTAGTCACTGTTAGTCCAACTGAGACTGCCCATTAATATTTACCATGTTACTTATTTTTAAAGGAATTCAGTTAAGAAACACTCCTAAGTTTAGAAGTTTAGAATAATGGGCTTAATGAAATTTACCAATACAGTTAACGCCAAATCTTCATTCTGGTTTTCAAGAGACTTTCCAAAAAGAAGAATAGCTGTTATCCTATTAATTCCTGATAGGGATGCCACTTCTTCTACACCTCACAGTAGGAAAAAAGCAAAGAGGCTAGAGAAACATTAAAGAAATGGGAACAGTAGCATCTCAGATATTTAACAGAATTTTATTGAGTGCTTGCAAAGTTGTGCTGAATTTAACAGACTGTTTCATTTTACAGATGCAATAATGTTTATGTTTAGGAAAGCATCCCTTAAAATTTTTGACAATTATTGAGTTAGAAGATCAGAAATGCATGTGGTGCATGTATGCCTTTAGGTGTGTACCTTCCTGTAGAACTTGTGGATTGCTTACACTTTCAATCACAATGTATTACTATCTACAGTTGTGTCCTCCACAGGGGATATTTGATATTAAAGAGCTCATGGAAGTCAAATATACTTGTCAAGTGCCCATCAGAAAACAAAACAAACAAAAAATAACCACAAAACAAAATAAAAAAAACCTGTGTAGTGAAAAATAATTAAATAAGGTTGCAATGAAAACTGAGATAATAAGCTGCAAAGTAACTTAAAATACATCCATCATTTATTTCCAGCTAAGAAGCTCCAGGTCCACCAGTGTAACTGGGTAAGCACAAATGAGGCAAGTTTTTTTTTTCCCGGCCTCTTCACAGAAAAAGGGCACAACCTAAAATGTGACTATTGACTACATGGCTTTGTTCCTTGGATTCTGCAGCTCTATTGCTCCTAATAAAAATATTTTTGATGGACACTGACAAATATATAGTTTACATACACCTGCAACTGAAAGGTGTTAGTATAGAGTCATGTCTGGATGCAGCATTTTATCAGTAAAAGTACACAAACTCAACTGTCAGAAAATACCAAAGTAAAACAATTTCCCATTAATAATCCAAAACAATTTCAGAGCAACCTTTTTAAATGTCTGTGACCTCAAAAACACAAAAGATAATTTTATTTATTCAGTGAATGTGTACTTAGAGAAGCCCACCTCTGCAGACTGTCAGGAATGTGATTATTTACCCCGCTTTCTGCAGATGGGAAGTTAAGCATAGTACATAGGTGTTGGTACTACAGAAGCCTAGACACATGTACTACAAAACTAGCACGTGCATGTTTGGCTTTCCACATGTTCCCACAAGGATGATGTACCTTTATGACTCCACTGAAAAAAAGGATTAATAGAATATATGTCACTACATAACATTATTATTTTGAATACCGAACCGAAGCACAAACTAGACTTCATTTTGCAGCTCTGCATCCACGTGGATCTAGTTAGCTGAATCTAGTCTGTTTTACATCGCCACAGCCATGTCAGGTAGAAAGGCAGCTTTATTATATGATCGTGACGAATCTAGACATTTAGGCTGGTAGGAGCCTAAAAATGCCCAAAAAACCTTTCCGTTTCGGTAGTCTTGATGCGTGTGAACGACACTTTTAACATCAGCATCTCGAGTGACGCTGGGAACGACGGCCGGGCCCCGCCGCGCCGCCGGCTGGAGGTCAGCGTCCGTGTGACACCCGCCGCGGCGCGGCTGGGACGGCGCGGTGGGCGCATCACCTCCACGCACGGAGGCTGCCGGGCATCGCGGGACGTGCGCACGCCCGCGCCGGCGAGGCGGCCCCCAGGCGGTAGCGAATGCCGCTTAAGCGAGATGCAGCTGAGGTCCAAAGCGCGTCTCAGAGCTGCTCCTTCGGCGTGGCCGGCACGGGAGGAGCGGCGTGGCGTCCCTTGCGCTTCGCTACCGGGATGCTGCCCGAGGTCCCCACCGGCGCGGAGCGGGAGGAAGCGACGGGACGATCCAGAGCGCGCAGCTCCCCTGCCGCGCCGCTCCCCTCCCAGCCCGTTCCTCCCTCCGTCGCCGGCGGCGAGACGGGGCCCTCCCGGCTGCACGTGCCGGCGTGGGGCCCCGACGAACCCCCAGGACAGCCCCGCGGCCCGTCCCGCCACGGAGACGCTGGTTTCGGACGGTGTCCCCCTCCAGCCCGATGCCGACCCCCGCGCCTCCCGCCCCCTTCCTTACCTGTGCTGCAGCCCCACCAGCCCCAGCGTGATCACATGGGGCACGTCCAGCTCCGTGGGCCACGCGCCGGAGGCGATGCAGCCGAACACGCCGCACTCCTCCCGGATGCCCAGCTCCTCCAGCTCCATGGCGCCGGCAGCACGTGGCGGCGGGCGACGCGGCCCCGGCGGGCGGCTCCGGTCCCGATCCCGGCCCCGCTCTGGCGGCTCCCGCGCGCTCCTGCCGGCGCCGCGCGCAGCCAACAGCGCCGCGCCGCGCGGGGCCGCCGGTAGCCTGCCGATGCGGCCTCCCTCATTTACATACGGGGGGGTGCCCTCGGCCCCCACATGGCCGCCTCGCACGTCCCCTCCCCGCCCCCTGCCCCGCTTCCAGCCAGGCTCGCGACCCCGGGCCCGCTGCCCTCGCGGAGCGCAACAGGCCGGGAGGGGTGTTTGTCCGAAGGGTGGGGGGCGCGGGGAGTCGGGGGCCAGGAGTGGTGCGGCGCCGGCATTGGCCGGGAAGTGGGCCGGGGCCGTGTTTGCACGGGGAGGCCCCTTAGCCTCCTCATCCGAGCAGAACTAGGCCAGCCCGGTACACTCCTAGGGGATGATCAAATTTACAATGTAATT